>CM061537.1:57963193-58017221 GCA_030545055.2 Neoaliturus tenellus | reverse complement strand
ACTAGTATACATGTTGCTCGAAATCGAGCAATTTATTTTAATACATTACAAAAGTTACTTTCAGCTCTATATCAATGACATCCGACAAATCCAATATTACTAATATCATTAATCACCAAAACTACACGTATTTACAGCTGATTATTAACAGATGTTTAAAATGCTTTATTTAATCCCAATCTATCTTCTTATTTCTATAAGGGTTTCGTCTGTTACGTCCCTTTTTCTCTCGACCTACTGAACCGATTTTGAAGATTGAGGTGTCATTTTAAAGCTTAGGATATACCGCAGTGACGAATCGTAATTAAAGAGGTCACATTGTTTCGGGCTTCGCCCCCCTCGCCTTTGATTTACTGTATTTCTAGAGGGCGCTTTAAAATGTTGACCAACTTTTATTGCAAGTTCTTTAATGTGAATTGTAATTTATCAGCTGATTACCTTCGGATGAATTTTAAAAGCCAGTTAGTAAACAAAAATATATCTCTGTCACTTCATAATCAACATTCACGTACTGTAGGTGAGTTTCACTCATACAGAATCATAATGCGCAATTTGCGCACGGGGCACCTCGTGTTACAGTAGAACCTCGATAGTTCGACTCTCGATAGTTCGACACTCCTGATAGTTCGACGGGTAGGGTTCATAGGTCCCAGTTTCACAAGTCCCAGTTTGCTTAAAAATCACTAAATATTAAAATTTGCATAGGTCCCAGGTTCAAATGTCCCAGATTTATTGAATTAAGTACTAAATTCACTTAGTTCACTGGTCCCAGTTTCAGATGTCCCAGATTTTGCAAAAACAATATTAATAAATGGTTAATTCATTGGTCCCAGGTTCATATGTCCCAGTTGCGTTAATTTAAAGGAAAAACAATGCGCGTTTCATAGGTCCCAGTTTCACAAGTCCCAGGTATCAACCGCGCCAAAAGTGACGCGGCCGCCGAGTCCTATATATATACAGCCCCATGTGGAACTCACTCACTCATCCATACAAATTATAGACCACTTCCGAGTGAGCTGGAAACGTGATTTTTGGCATGCGGGTGGTTGAGGGTCTGATACCCCCGAGAAAAGTATGAAAACCGACAATTTTTCATTTCAACCCCCCCAAAAAATAACGAAGGGTGGAAACCGGTAAACCGGAAATGTAAGGTTTTACTATTTTCGCTGTAACTTTTGAACGAGAGGTCCTATCTTGAATCTGAGCGAAAATCGTTAGTTGGGAATTAAACGCTCTACAAGTTAGGTCCTGTGACATTTTACCGTATCTCATCCCCTTCACCCTTAAAAAGCGGCGTACTTCCAAAATTTCAAAATTCATCAACAAAAATTGCACTATTTTAATATTTTTCCCTTACTATTATGGCACATCGATGAGTGAAATTTTGTTCATATTTTTCCCTAATATAGATCTAACTACAGTAGCATTCATTGAACAATTTAAACCTAACTTTTGTCAAAAAAAATCGTAAACAAACGAAATCCCTAACATTTTTTCATGTATAGTGTTTGTAATTTACTTTTACCTGGTAAATATACTGTTATATCGATACATGTTTTAGCAATATTGTATTCTATTTTAGATGCTCTACAAGATTGGTTCTATGACATTTTACCGTATTTCATCCCCTTCACCTTTAAAAAGCGGCGTATTTCCAAAACTTCAAAACTTGTCAAAATATTGCACTATTTTAATATTTTTAATTTACTATTATATGGCACATCGATGCGTAAAATTTTGTACATATTATGCCCTAATATAGGTCTAACAATAGTAGCATTCATTAGCCAATTCCAACCTAAGTTTAGTCCAAAAATCGTAAAACTCGAAATCCCTTACATTTTTCATTTATACTGTTTGTAATTAATTTACTTTTACCTGCTAAATATACTCCTATATCGATTTATGTTTTTCCAGTATTGTATTCTATTTCAGATTCTCTACAAGTTTGGTCCTATGACACTTTACCCTATCTCATCCCCTTCACCTTTAAAAAGCGGCATATTTCCAAAATTTCAAAACTCGTAAACAAATTTGCACTATGTTAATACTTTTCATTTACTATTATGGCACATTGATGAGTGAAATTTTGCACATGTTATGCCCTAATATAGGTCTAACTATAGTAGTATTCATTGGCCGATTTCAATCTAAGTTTAGTCCTAAATGTTCGTACAACACAAAATTCTTTAAAAAATGTCAAGTATACTGTTCGTAAATTGATATAATCTGGCAAATGTACTGCAAAATTGATATTTTTTGCCAGTATTATATTTTATTTCAGACGCTCTACAAGTTCAATGGTATGCAATTTTGCCGTATCTCACCCCCTTCACCCTTAAAAAGGAGTGTACTTTCAGAATTTCTAAAATTTTTCTCAAAAATTGTGCTATTTTGATATTTTTATTTACCATTATGTGATATGTATGCATGAACTTCTATTTATTTTATGACCTCAACAGGTTCTATCTGTTAAAAAAAGCTTTTTGCCAATTTCAATCGAATTTTAGCCCAAAAAAATTGTAAAAACACAAAATTCTCAACTTCAATTTCTTTAGTTTATGCATTATTATAGCTTGATTATTTTATTATTTTAATAGTTATTTTCACATAATCAATTATTTTCTATTTTTTAGCATTATTGTTTTGCTATAGTGGGCACATTACATTTTTTTTATCTATGAAAATTTAATTTAAAGATACTTAATTTGGATTAATTTTGCCCCATTGCAATTTTTCTGTGCCGCATCTAACATCGTTGACTTTCCAGACCAAGTGGTTGTTAACGTGGAGGAGTTAGTATCACACATTTTTGTAGAGTTACACGTAATTTAAAACTTAGCTATTCAAAACTTCGATGGAACTAACCTGTTCAGTACTTTGGTGGAACTAGACAGTTCATTATTTGAGACTTTGTGAATGATTAACGAAATTAGTAAAATCAACTAGGGGGCATGGGGGCTGAGCCCCGTGAAATATTTTCAAAGGATATTATTGTTATTATTATTATTGATTGTGAGTAGTGCGTATTAGCCCGTTTTGTTACTGTCTTCGCTGTCCAGTTAGTTGGTGGAACTAGCCTGTTCAATACTTGACTTTAAATTATTCTACAAATTTAGGAAAACCCCTAAGGGGACATGGGGGCGGAGCCCCCATCGAGCCGTAGGCGAGTCCTATATATATACAGCCCCATGTGGAACTCACTCACTCATCCATACAAATTCTAGACAACTTGCGGGTAAGCTGGAAACTTGATTTTTGTCATGCGTGTGGCTCGAGGTATGATACCCCCGGGAAAACTTTGAAAACCGGAAATTTTTCATTTCTACCCCCCCAAAAGAATAACGAAGGGTGGAAACCGGTAACGCCGAAATGTAAGGTTTTACTATTTGCGCTGTAACTTTTGAACGAGGGGTCCTAACTAAAATCTGAGGGAAAATCGTTAGTTGGGAATTAAACGCTCTACAAGATTGGTCTTATGAAATTTTGCCGTATCTCACCCCCTTCACCCTTAAAAATAAGCGTACTTTCAAAATTTCTAAATTTTTTCAAAAAAATTTCGATATTTTGATCCTTTTATTTACTATTATGGCACATGGATGCATGGAATTCCATACACATTATGATGTCAAACAGTTCTTTCTATAGTAGTAGCTTTTTTACAATTTCAATCAAATTTTAGTAGAAAAAAATTGTCAAAAATACAAATTCCCTAGCATTTTTTCATGTAAAGTGTTTGTAATTCACTTCAAACCGGTAAATATACTGCCATATCGTTATATGTTTAGCACTTATTTTATATTTTTATAGATGCTCTACAATTTTGGTCCTTTGAAATTTTGCCGTATCTTACCCCCTTCACCCTTAAAAAGGGGCGTAATTTCAAAAGTTCTAAAATTATTCGCAAAAATTGCTCTATTTTGTTATTTTTATTTACTATTATGTAACATGTATATATGAATTGCTATATATATATTATGACCTCAATAGTTTCTTACTTTATTAGTAGTATTTTGCCAATTCCAATTGGATTTTATTTAAAAAAATTGTAAAAACACAAAATTCTTAACAGTTTTTCATGAAGTGTTTTTAATTCAATTTAACTTTGTAATGTAGTGAAATATTGATATATGTTTTGCCATTAATATATTCTATCATAGACGCTCTACAAGTTTGGACATTTCATATTTTTAAGTAACTCACCCCCTTCCCCCTAAAAAATGCGCGTACTTTCACAATTTCAAAATTTTTTCATAAAAATGTGTTTATTTAAAAATTTTTATTCACCATTATGAAACACAGATGCCTGAAACTTTGCACATATTATAGACCCAACTATTTTTACTATGATAGCAGCAGTTGGTCAATTTAAATCATAGTTAAGTCCCAAAAAATGAAAAATAACGTAACTTTTAACATTTTTTTCATTTTAAGTGTTTGTAAATTACTGCATTCTGCCAAATATACAGAAAAATTGATGTATGTTTTGCCAGTATTATATTCTACTTTAGACGGTCTACAAGTTAGGTCCTTTGCGATTTTTCAGTATATCCCCCCTTCACCCTTAACAAGAGGCGTACTTTCAAAATATCGAAATTCTTACACAACAATTGCTCTATTTCAATATTTTTCATTTACTATTATGGCAAATACATGCCACAAATTTAGTATACATTATGACCATATCTAGGTCTTACTATAGACGCAGTAATTGGCCAATTTCAGTCAAAGATTGTAAAAAGTACGAAATTATTAACATTTTTTCATTTATAGTTTTTTTGTGATTGTTATTGACCTGGTAAAAGTACTGCCAAACTGATATACGTTTTGTCAGGATTGTTTTATTTTTAGATGCTCTACAAGCCCGGAGCTTTGAGATTTTGTAGCATCTCACCCCCTTCACCATTAAAAAGGGGGAGTACTTTAAAAATTTTAATTTCAATTTTTACCTTCGGATTAATTCCATCTTATTAGGATATGACGGTTTCTTCTACTTTAAGTTTGAACAATCAAACTTTTAGTAAGCATGAAACATATTGGCGTAGTCTAGCTGCTTAGATTATCTTAGCGTGCTTAGCTTTGCTATGTGATTAATATTAAGTTTAAAGTTAAATTAATCAGAGAGAACTAGAGAATTATAAAGGGGGCATGGGGGCGGAGCCCCCATCGAGCCGTAGGCGAGTAGTTACAATAATTTCATAACGTCTGCTGTAAAATGGAAGTGTATGACTTATATATTTTTGTTGTAAAGTAAATTTAATTATTTTGCTTAGTATTGAATATTTAAAAATTCCTCCGATTCTTTCTTCTAACCTATATTAATTGTTCCCCAACGGAAATAAATATATGTAAAAGAGTTAAAGACTTAAACATCAAATAATAAACTACGCTGTAGTCAGTGTATGCTAATACTGCGGTGCATTGTTTCTGTGGTTTTAAATATTGTATTTTAATTGAAAAATGTTTTTATTTAAAAAAATAAGGAATATAATTAAAGGTTTGGGACCAAAATTTGATTTGTTGACAGCAGTTATAAATCAGTATGTTTAGCAACCATAGTAATGAAGTAATAAAAGACCTCATAGGAAGGAAAGTGATTAAATGCTTCGGAGCATGCAATTTTTACCTACATCAATATGTACTTTTAAAGGAGAAAACTGTTCTAGACGCCTTTGAAATTGCTGTGTTTTTTGTTATGAAACTTTAATAAACTTACAAAAGTATAATACGTATAGTTTTATAGAAAGTCAATAGAGTTTCATTATAAGGATAATAAAAATATTAGAAATAAGAGTCCTTACCTTATTATTAAAAAAATTCATGACAAAGTCAGTCATTGTGGTATTAAATATTAGTTACATATAATCTGAGCAATTTGATTGTTAACATTTTAATAAGGTTGCAATAATTGTGAATTTGTAATCAATTGTATTATAACTAATGCAGTAACACAAAACCTTGGGGTGAGAGCTTGTTCCCATTTAAACAGAAAAAATAATAGTTCCATCTATTTTAGGATGACTTCCATAGTGTTAACAGGGGTGTTTATTTGTCATGCACGTCCATATACTGAGCAATAATCAATTCCCATTTACTTTTTTTTACTGTATTGACTATGGAGTGAATAGTTGCATATTGTATCTAAATAACTGCTCCAAGTATCAGTATCATACAAAAGGATAAAACAATCATGCATAGAGGCATTATGTTAAACAGTTAATGTTTCAATATTTTTCTTCAATTCTTGTAAAAAGCCTGAATATGACATTTATAGGCTGTACATCCAACAAAGTACAAAAAAAACCCATTAAATAAAACCTTACATGGTCTATTTAATTTGATGGTGTCAACAAAACCTTTCACAACTATAGGTATATCACAACTTGTTACAAAAAAAAAAAAATAAATAAATAAATAAATAACTTATACTATTCATTGTAAATAAATTTCCATTACATTGTTTCAAATTAAATTCTCTTAATAAAGGCATTATATATTTGCTGTGTTATAAAGCATCCTAGTTAGTTGTTTTTCATTAATTTTCAAACCAGTGAACTTATAAATTACCGTGACTGGAAATTGATCTTGCGATAAAATTAAAATTTTGTGACAAAATTGTGTTTTCTACTTTAAATCCTCTTCAATCTTGTGGCTGCTAGGAACAAAGAGCCTGGGACCTCTTGAACCCCAGCCCCAAGATACTAGTCAACAAGGTTTTCCCAGTGGCATTTTCTATCGGTTGTGATTCTAACCATGACGACCACTCACTTGTCTCCAATCACCTCCCCTAGCGTTGTCTTGTCTCATTTCCCTCCCTTCCATCACACACCCCTCGTGGACCCTCTAGTTATCCTATTTGTATTCCCTGTCATCAGGGTTTCACTATTCAGGACATGTCTGTGTTTGGTCTTTCCGCTTTGCAATGAAATTTCATGAAACAAGTTTGATGTGATAATGATTATCTTGAAGTTTTGATTGAGCAAGATCGTTGTTACTCAAGTAACGAGCAAGTATTTCTGGATATTGGGTTTTTCTCTAGTCGTGGGTAATTTAGAATGGTGAAGGTTGAGAAATATATACTTCTGATCAGATTGTATTGAGTAAATTTTGTATTTCTTAAAATTTTATACTGAATAAAAAATTTTCCCTCAAATTAATACTGTAGTGCAAATTAAATTTAATTAAAGTTATTATTATTTTTACATTGTTGACTTTTGAGGTGACTAAGTTTTGTATCTTAAATGTAATTATGTTAATTGTTATTATGAATGTTAAATAATTACTTCAAAACTTATACTGTTACAGAATATCTTTTTACAATTTTTGTACCAAAGCCGTATTGTACGCTAAACTAAAATATGTAGGCTACATTATAGAATAGTTTGTTAACATTTAAATATGTTACCGGTAATGTACTTGTCACTTTAATTGGTGAGGATGAAAATTTGACAGTCTTTTCAGTTTATTACTTTTCTAAATCCAACCAAAAAATTTACTCAAGTTCAATCAAAGTAAATTTATTTTATGAAAGTCGATAAGTATGTATTTTTATGCTTTTCTTGAAGATGTGTCATTATGACACTAAATTTAACATTTTTTAGTGCTAAAAGATTTATTATATTTTCGTAATTATATTTTTAATGTTTAACAATAAAAGAAAAGGGGAAACTTGACAGAGCTTTTTACACATCATTACAAACTCCATTTCAGCGAATGATATCCAAACAGATCCGTCAAACGCATATCATTGTGATTGATCGTTTGTCAATAGTTCTTTACACGAACAAAAAAGTACTCTATTTAATACCATTGATGATAAAATGTATTAAATGTTTATCTCTATTGTGTCATTTTAGTTAAACATTTAGCTTTATTCAATTATATTAAGGCTGATTTACAAAGCTTGCTTTTTAATTCAAATTTGTTAGCAAATTTTTAAATACCTACTCTTCTATTTTATTTTAATTTTATTTTTACAAGTGTATTAATGACTTTACTGCAGTAAACCAACCTATAAAACTATACATTATGTTAAAAGTTCTGATGAATAACCCACTTTCTAGAGTCAATTTATCATTTATTCATGATTAACATGACCAGTGACTTCTGTTGACCATGCATGAAATAAATCGTCTCCTATAATGTTACTCTAAATTCTATTTAATTTTCATGTACAATTAATTTGTCTCTTTAACAAAATGACTTGGTAATTAACTTACTATTTAATTGATTTGCAATGAACCCGTTTCACCTCAATTGATACATAACACGTCTTAATGTAAACAACTATGAATTTATAGATTGTGAGGTCTAGTATTCATTAATTGTTTTTAACTTGAAAATCAAAAGATATGATTTACGATATGATACGAGCATTCTGCTCCCATTTTACACTATTATTTTTGTCAGATATATTTGAGAGAGTTGTCAAATAAAAGATGATTGTGCTATCTGAGTTGCTTCAAAATTTTGTTTGATATTATTTTAGACATGTAATGGTGTATAGTCTTAAGTCAATCAACTTTGAACCATTATAGATGTGGATTGTGTTTTTATATAAAAACAATTCATCAAGCCCATGTCTTTATCTTTCATTTAAAATCTCTCTCAATTCTATTAGACTTTAAAAAAAGGTACTAAATGTTAGTGAGAGAAGCACTGCATGATGTTCTGCGAGGAGGCTTTTCACCCCCTCGTTTAAGCAATGTCTAAATTCACATTCTTCAAGTCTTTTAGAAACTGTGCAGTCAATGTTTGTATCCCGGTTGTTTCCCACAAACGTGCTGCACATCTCCAATAAGAGTTTCGCTTGTTGCAGGATGCTTGCACAGGAGCTGCAGATCATGCCGACAGCGCCGGTGCAGGCCAAGCCCATTGGCAAGAAGGTGCTGCTGACGTGTAGAGCGCCGGATGACAAGGGGCTGATAACGGAGCTGAGGTGGCTCGACCCCCAGAACCAGACCATCCGGAACGACAACCTGTGAGTAACATCAAGCATTGTGCAGCTTACGACATGCAGGGGCCAAAGGGCCTCTCATGCAGTGCTTAAGTCCGATAAAGACGGTAGGGTTTATAATAAAAGACTTGGGCTAATCGATTCCTTTTAATTTTTTTATATTTTGAATAATATTAAGCTATAGTTGTTCAAAGGCACAAAACGAGAGCAGGTGAAGCACTGCACAATGAATTTTTGATCTACGAGACCACGATACTGACAGACAATATTGCCAGCCGTTGAAATTGCTGGGCGTGCAGGCTATGAACGTAGCCAGTTAATAGCAAGGAGTAATTAAAAGGCCTACTTTCCGAGGCCAAATCTCTTCCCTCAACATCATTTACCTGAGTCTTGAGTCTCACTTGTGATGAAGTGCAGCAGCACTTCTTTATCCACAGTGTTTTACACCGAATACTGGATATTGCTTCTTGCCCTCTGTATGGTTGTGACCAATGTGAAACTTATTCAGAAATCTTTTGCAACGTCCACTTGATTGAGCAGGCAAAATAATCGTTCTACATACCTTTAGCACCCTCTTAATCAGGGTAGTACAATAGAACAATCAGTTTAACAAGTAGCATAAAATTTATCTTATTTCTAATTTTTTTATAAGAATAAGCTTATAAGTGCATGGTGGTGTGTAATATGAATTGAAAGTTGAGTGCAAAAGGTTATTTTTATTTTTGTTTTAAGGCAGTAAGATTGTGTTTTTGTATTTTTTTACAACTTTAGTAGTATTCAAACAAAAAACGTGCAGTAAGCCAAGCCAAACCTAAAATTGTAAATATATAAACAATATTTTGAAAAGATTGATAAATTTTACTTATTTAGTCCACTACTAGAGATTCTTGTGAAACCTTTTCAGTTACATTAACATTTTAAAAGTTTAGATGGTGAAACGTTTTCCCCTTTATTTTGATTCTGCAAAGTATATTTGTAAAGTTGAATATCGCAGAAATAATGGAAACAAAACAAAAAGAAGCAATAAGCAGAGCGAAAGCTTAAAGTATACACATTAGTACAATACTTTGACCTCATTAGGAAACTTACTTTTCTTTAACTTAAAGTTAAAAGTGGGGTAACAAGGTAAAGCTTTTTAGTCTTCAGCAAATAAATCATTCAATTATCTAAGATAATCTGATTAGTTTTACTACGGGTTTCTCTAAATAAAATATATTTCAAAATGTTCATATACTTTTATCTATACTAGAGACAGCCTACTGGCCGAAATTCGACCAAAACTCGAAATGATCTTGAGCCAATAGTTTTAAAATGCTTCATAACTGAAACATCTGTTCTTCCTGATTTAGTAGCATTTGTTATTAAAACAGCAGCTGTCTATAGTCCAGTCACCTTGTCGTTCAAAAGGGGTGTTTGATGCATTAAATCTGGTATCTCTGATTTTTGGCTCAGTTGTTTAGGATGTTGGCCTGATGTTAAAACCAATTTTTCGCACACGGGTGACGAACGCATCATAGGCAAAATTTGAAAAAACCTTCAAAAATTGGCACTTTTTTTACTTTTTCACAATTTTCATCATGAAGGACTGGTTTCGCGAACAAAGGTGTAGAGAGCATTTTTGTACAACATTAAATTCTCTACAATTTGAGACCAAAATCATCCTGATAGAACGTATAGTTCTTTATTTATGTAAATTCAAAGTTAGGTAAATTCTTTTGTTTTTGGTAAAAAAGCGATTTTAGCGATTTTAAGTTAAGGAATACATGCTATTACGATAGGAGCCGAGGTCCGAAATAGTCCCGGGACCATGACAAACTTTCATGTTGAGATCTCCAGATGCCAAAAACGCTGTGTTTTGCCAAAATTTGTATATTTTTGTTTTAGTCAATATTATTTTGATGGAAAGTTTGATTGCCTACCATTTTCGACTCGATCATCCTTTCAATGCCGGGTTTGTGGCACTGTTCTCTATTTAAAGAGACCTTTAATTTGATGTACATATTGACATATACTTACATTAAAGATTTTCTTATTACTCCCTATGGGACGTCCCCCTGGAGGGTTAAAAATCCAATAAATGCCGGAAAGAGTAGATTTGAATGCCTAATATACATGTACAAAGTTTAATTACTATAACTAAATTAGTTTTAACTTATTAAGCCATTATGGGATTTTTTCACACTGTATAAATGAATATGTAAATGTTCATATATATATATATACTGTATATATGTATATGAAGATAAACCAGATGAGATACACAGCGTTTTTGGCATCTGGAGACCTCAACATGAAAGTTTGTCACTGTCCCGGGACTATTCGGACCACGGCTTCTATCGTAATAGCATGTATTCCTTAACAGAAAATCGCTAAAATCGCGTTTTTACCAAAAACAAAAAAATTACCTAACTTTGAATTTACATAAATAAAGAACTATACTTTCTATCAGGATGATTTTGGTCTCAAATTGTAGGGAATGTAATGCTGTACAAAAATGCTCTCCACACCTTTGTTCGCGAAACCAGTCCTTCATGATGAAAATTGTGAAAAAGTAAAAAAAGTGCCAATTTTTGAAGGTTTTTCCTAATTTTGCCTATGATGCGTTCGTCACCCGTGTGCGAAAAATTGGTTTTAACATCAGGCCAACATCCTAAACAACTGAGCCAAAAATCAGAGATACCAGATTTAATGCACTTTAAAAGTACAAAGTGACTGGACTACTAATGAATCAATCAATTTTTCTTCTACCATAAGATTAACATTGAAACTTTGTGATGGCCTTTGTGAATTATAATGGGATTCTGCTCATTTACAGGACTCTACCTTTCAAACGGTATGCCCGAATTTCTCCTACGATGCACACGAGCTGAGAAAAAAGGAGGAAATGAAACATGCTTGCGTATTAATATATAGATAATAACAAAGACAGAGAATAAAAGGGTTTGAAAAGCGATATCAAGCTAATATCATAAGATTAACTTTAAAACTTGATATTTTTACTCACAATCAATTAATTGTCCTACCAATCAATTGTGAGTGTAGTAAAACAAATACAGTAAGATCCTTTTTCCTTTAATACAGTTTATGAGGAAAACCCAAATGATATAAATGGCATTCAGAAGTCAGATGAGCTGTTCTCTCAGGGCTGTTTGAGTGAGATCCCTTGTTAGTGATCATGACCACATCACAGACTGTGTTTGAGCACTAAGCCATCTGTATGGCAAAACACTCATGTGATCACAATTTATATTAGTTACCTTTCAGGATTCAAGACCCATATTTGACCAAAATACCTTGTCAAATCTGTAAAAATAATCAAATTTTAATTTACTTTTCTTTTAATGTTAATTGACTTATCAAACAAATTTTTAATTTTCTTTTTAATATTTGGAAAATGTTTGCTTAAAAATTAACACAACTATGGATATTATTGACGTCTATAAATTGTGGGTTTCCTTATCTCATCCTCAAAGCAGGTTTAAATTAGAGTTGTGTGGTGATTGGTGAAGCATGATAAATTTTTAATAGAAATTCAGTCCGTTATGGTCATAAATTATAATTATATATTTTAAAATATATATATAGTAACTTCTTAATCTTCAGCATCACTGTATTACTTGAAATTATGTTCCTACACTCTGATAGACACAGTATTCTTTTAGCTTTTTTTTATAAATTAAGGTTTTATGTAATTTTTTACATGTGATTCATAAAACAACCAACATGTAAATGGAGCAAGAATAACTCTGCACTCAAGAATAACAGTGCACTTAGAGTGCTTAACATTAAGTAAGCAGTAGTTTGGGAGTAACCTCATTTGGGTCTAACCACATCCTCTTAAGAAAGTTAAATCCTCCGTCTTGCATAACTCAAAAGTTGGTTTTCAGCCATGGAATTTCCGCATAAAACCTTTGCCCTCAGATGTAGTAGCATTAATATTTAAAGATTAACGATGATATAAATGTAATTGTTGTGAGCATAAGTAATTTTGTAATCAAGTAATACATTTTTGTATTCCAAAAGTTATAAAATCTTAAAAAGAGGAAGAACATGGAAAGTAAAAAATCAATTCAACAATAAAAAGCTATAACTAAAAAATTAAAAATTAAAGAAGTTTAAAAAGTTGTTAAAATAAATAATTGTTTGGTTTTTTTCTGCATTTTAAGTTTAATTTAAGATTTAAGTTAAGAATAACTCATTTTTAGTTCTAAAAGAACACTTTAACCAATGTTAGAGTAAAACTTTTAATTATGTTTTTACGTATGTTAGTGCAAACTTTTAGGGGTTTGTTAATATTGGTGTATAAAAGCACAGTGATAAAACCAACTTGTCAAACTCTATAACCCGATGCCAATCAGTTATGAGTTGTGCGGCCGGCTCATATCTGGTTATGCGGTCCCACCAAACATGATGTGGTCATGCGGGTCCCAGTCGGGAACAAAACTTCCAACTTTGACAAATCCTTTTATGTGGCTACCGATAATATTAATCTCTTTCTGCTGTAGATATTGCATTTCACAGTAACAAACATTTTTTTTTCTGAATTGTTTTGTAAATATGGTCACTAGAGTTTCACTTTCTCTTTGATGGTTTGTGGTTGAAGTTGAAACTTCTTTATTTATGCTCAAAAGTCAAATAATTTTATATTAATAATTTGTATTATTTTAAAATCAGATTTATGAATTGCTTGTATGTGCGCTAGATCCAAACAATGAATTATTAGTGTCCCACACTTACAAAATAATTTTAGAAGTCAATTTACTAGAATTGAAACCAAACAATCTCTTTATTTAAACTTCTCTTGACCAAACTCCATGAACAAGCTTCATATACTTCTATTATTTGATTTACGGTAGTTTTTAGTTTTAAATGTTGCTGAAAACTCTTTCTAAGCTTTCATAGAAATAGCATTTTTTACAAAATTACAAAACATGAAACCTTTCATTGTTGACTATCATTGCTAAAAATACTCCTGCTTACTGAAATTTTAGCTTATCAGCAGTGTTTCTACTGTTATTCTTGTATAGTTTGCTTTAAAAAAAACAAAGTGATTTTGATGAATTTACGAGACTTATGGCATGTTTTTGTTCCAATGATCGAAGTCTTGATACTTGAATCTTAATGTGTAACCGGTCTTGTTGTGTTCAGCCTGACCCGGGACCGGTTGTCGGTTGAGAAGATGACGCCAGACACTCTGGCGCTGATATTCGCCTCGCTGAAGGACTCGGAGGCTGGCGTCTATACTTGCACAGCCGTCTACGCCGGCAGCAAAACCATCAGCAAGTCCGTTCGCGTAGACACAATCTGTGAGTCGTACAATTAAGTTTTTAGATGTAAAGAATTTTTAATTCATCAGACTATGGTTTTCAATTCTTGTGTGCTTGGTTATTGCCCCTTTCTTTTAAAAGATTCCATAAAAAATTCAATGAAAGCATTCATTTTTTGAGTGACAAAATCATTGTATAATTGACTATGATATATAAAAGGAAATAAAATCAATCAGAGTTTGTTTGCAGAGCTTTTTTATACATTTTTAGTGAAAGTGTTATTTTTAATGATTTTCTAATTAAAGTTTTATTCTATTAATTTACACACAGTGCATTTACCTTTGAACGAGAGTTAAGAGATTTTGTCATAGAACAGCCGTAACGCTGGTCTCAACCAAGGTTTATGTTCCATAAACATGAGTTTTAAGTGTAATATTCATGTTATGTTTGAAACTCTTTCAACAAATTAAAATCAATACTCTAATTGTTTAACCTATAATGACTTAAAGCAAGTAAATAAGGTAGGCTATCTTTTTTTGACTTTAGCTACTGTCATAACTAAAAACCATTTATTTAGTAAGCTAACATTACTTAATATTCTTTATCATATTCCGTAAAAAATTACAGTTTAAATTTTTTTCTACCTAAGGTGTTCTACAAACATTACACTTTCCAACCCTAAATTTTTTGCTTCAGATGCCATAACGTGGATTGATGCGCCAGAAGAACAATACCCGATCATGGGCAGCAAGTACAAAGTGAAGTGTAAAGTCCAAGCGAACCCATCACCCATTGTCGACTGGCTGCGCAACGGTCAGCAGATCCAGTCAACCAGCAACGATCGATACGTCATCGACAACGACGGATTGGTCATCAAGAATGTGACGGAGGAAGACGACGGCATATACATCTGCCGAGCCATTGTCCTGGACACTGGCGAACTGAGCGAGCGAAACATCAAAGTCGAGGTTAGTATTCACAATAAATGAGTCACATTATGAGCTATTTGTACTTAGAAGTTTTAAATTTTATGTGTAATCTTGCTCTGAGTGAATACCGAAAAAAGTAATTTATAAGTTTCTTCATTTGATTGTTGTATAAGAGCCTAACAACAAAAACCTCTTCCCAAGGCCTTAGATTATGTGGATCATGCTGTACGTTTAATCAAACTAACTTGTTATGGAATTGATGGAAGCTGCCTTTGATAAAGTCGTACCTCAAGAAAGAAACAGAGAACTATAATCCCAGTTGAAGGAATTAGACTCTCCTCCGAATGGAGATGTGTCACTTGCTGTTCCCCAAGGGTCAGTTTTAGGCCCAACATCACTTTTGTTAACTAAAATTATTTAAATTAAAGTACCTTTTAACTTAGTGATTCAACTTAATTCCTCGGTAGGCGACCAAAACTTCAAGGCTTGCATCCTCATCGTCTGGCTTTTTCCAAATTTTGAATAATATATTTCACTCATACGAGATTGTTAAAATGTTTAAAAAAATTCACATAACATAGATTACAGGAAACAAAAATGACATTACTCACATTAAAACACAAATAACAGTTTTTGGCCAAATAATGTATCACTACAACATATCATGCACAGGTAAACTTGTTGTCATGAAACAAGAAACCAAAGTGAAATTAATACAAAGGAGTTACTGTAAGGTTCATTTTACTGACATATTGTTTATAAAACAGATTTTTAAGGTAAACCAGTCCAAACCTCTAATGAATGTGGTCATAACAGAGATCTATCTGGTGACCCTAATCCTAGGATTGTTAGCAGTTCGAAGTCTACACAAAGTGTGCTAACAAATATTTTTTTAATAACTTCAACAATCCCTGCACATCTTATATCTTTCCAATGACGGATCTACGGAAATTTTTCCCATCTACTTAGTAAGAACATTGTTCATTAATTATTAATTGAAATCAAATTATTGGCCTTCTCTTAAACCTTATTAATTTATTCTTTTTAACCTTGGTTTCATGTAAGTAAAATTGCCACAAAAAAAGATTTTATGAAAGTCGTCACTAACATTTTATAATAAGTACACCCACCCATTTTAGAATAAATCATTTAAGAATTTCAAATTAGCATTGTACCTAAAGCGTTGTATCCCCGAGATTGAACATGCAACCTTCATATTGTGAAGAGTAATTTTCTATTCGGATGCTATCCAGGCTATCATAAAATGGTCTTTGAAACAGCTCTTTAATGTAAATAGTTAATTGAATGTGGTGTTGCAAGGACTTAAACAGGTAACGGTCATTGCTAGTGGCTCATTTCGTCGGTCGGATGAGATTTCATTTACACTTAAACTAATAGGCCCTTTATGTTTATTGTTTCCATCTCGCCATTAGTTTTCGGCATTAATGGTTGTTTTATGTCCGTCCTTTCAGCAGATTTTGGATCCTCTATGAATAGATGATGTTTTGGGATGATTATTACTGGAGTGAATGCTTCTATTTATACAGTATTACATTGTGTTATATGGTATTCTGTCGCTTATTCAAAGCTTATAGCACGTTATTCAAAGCTTTAATATTCCGGTTTTATAAACAATGGTGTTACCAAAATAAAATCCGAATCATTTGCCACCCTATGCCTGTTTATATATGTAAATTGAAGTATTTGAGATTATACCTGTGAAATATCAAGAAGGTAGAAATACATCTAATACAAATCGTTTTAGATACAATTTTGAAGGGAGAAAAGTGGTACTGTATGCAATCATTTTAAATAAATATTACAAGTAAATTTAACAGTTAGTGAATTTTAGTTTATTCATTAACATCCAGTCATTAACAACCAGTGAAAAGTTGATAAATTCAACGAACAATTTATTATTTCAAGTTGAAAACACAAATTTTCTCATTCACAATAATGGTTTTATAATATAATCCTTCTTTAATTTTTTAAATTATCATATTTATGTTATTTTAACACTTATTACTTGCTAGAGGACTTGGTAGTCCTAACTTTGCTTCTTTAATAAAGATATGTTTTCATTTAGTTTCAGTTAAAATTATCATTTTTTATTATAAGAAGTCATTATTTAAAAAGTCATGAATAAAAGTAACTCCCATTTTCTAAAATAAACTAATAAGACGAAAGTACATTAACATAAACCATTAAGTAGCCTAGTTGTCTAATTGTTGAGGCTAATTCAATCGACAATTATCATGTCTTTAAGTATATACAATTTAATTTGTTGTAAACGCTAAGCAACTTCAAACCCAAAAAACCTTTGATCCACGTTAAACGTAATACATTTTGACTGTTATTAGCCCAGTCAAAATAGGTTCGTGTCGGAAGTAATTCCGGAGGAGCTGAATTTTTCACAGTTGATAGACTATGATAAGGTGTGAATTTTTCCAAAAGTCCCGAAAAATCCCCCTTGAGCTTTCCGCCCTACGCCCCCTTAAAGTTAAAGTTGCAGTATGTTAGAAAATCAACTACAGTTTCGTAAGGAAAAAAGCAATCGAAGTGGGATTGCTTTTATTTTGTTCCCAATAAAATTTGCTACAAAAATTGTCATCACCACTTATTACAAAAACCTTAAGGTTTTGTGGCAAAATCAATACAAACGTAAAAATAGATTTTTTTATTTTCATTATATAAAAACCTTCCCTTACAGCTCCTTTGTTTGAAGTTTATATGTAAAACCGTAAATCTGAAGTTTGTAGAGAATTATTTTAGCTTTACAATGATATATAATGTTACTGTGTTCGGTTTGAGGATAACGAGCAATATTGTATTTTATTTTATGGTGACAGTGAAAAAAGGCTCCATTCTTGGGCCATTTCAGTACACACTTTATTGAATTTTAATTCATTCCACTTTTATTTTTTCTATAAGGGAGGACATATAGGAATGGAACTACTGTTAATCCATATTTGGCCATTAATACTTCATTTTGTGGTACAAAGTGATTTTTTAGCCCCAATGGGGGACGGCCCACTAGGAGTCACAAGAAAATCTTAGACGTAAGCATAGGGCAATATGTACCTCATATTAAAGGTCTCACTTAACAGAACACAGTGCCGCAAACCCGACCTCAATCGGACAACTGAGCCGGAAATGCCAGGCGTTTTAACTTTTCATTAAAATCTTTTATAACAATTTCAAAATTCAAAAACTTCCTTTGCCTGCTACTTCAGGCTCAGTTGTCCGATTGAGGTCGGGTTTGCTGCACTGTGTTCTGTTAAGTGAGACCTTTAATATGAGGTACATATTGCCCTATGCTTACATTTAAGATTTTCTTGTGCCTCCTAGTGGGCCGTCCCCCATTGGGGCTAAAAAATCACTTTGTACCACAAAATGAAGTATTAAAGGCCAAATATGGATTTACAGTAGTTCCATTCCTCTAAGTCCTTCCTTATAGAACAAATAAAAGGAGAATGAATTAAAATTCAATAAAGTCTGTACTGAAATGGCCCAAGAATGGAGCCTTTTTCACTGTCACCATAAAATAAAATACAATATTGCTTGTTATCCTCAAACCGAACACATTAACATTATATATCATTGTAAAGCTAAAATAATTCTCTACAAACTTCATATTTACGGTTTTACACATAAACTTCAAACAAAGGAGCTGTAAGGAAAGGTTTTTATATAATGAAAATAAAAAAATCTATTTTTTACGTTTGCATTGATTTTGCCACAAAACCTTAAGGTTTTTGTAATAAGTGGTAATGACAATTTTTGTAGCAAATTTTATTGGGAACAAAATAAAAGCAATCCCACTTCGATTGCTTTTTTCCTTACGAAACTGTAGTTGATTTTCTAACATACTGCAACTTTAATTTTAAGGGGGCGTAGAGCGGAAAGCTCAAGGGGGATTTTTCGGGACTTTTGGGAAAATGCACACCTTATCATAGTCTATCAACTGTGAAAAATTCAGCTCCTCCGGAATTACTTCCGACACGAACCTATTTTGACTGGGCTATATTATTGTTATTATTTCCCCTTTTGATATATGCAAACTACATTCATGATGGAAGTGACATTGCAGGAAGTACATTATGCCGACCCCAATATGGCCACAATATGTAACATGAAACACATATGGCGCCGTAATATACTGTGTATCATCTGATCCATTCTGTTTTAATGACAGGAAATACACAATTATCACACCATTAGTAACTCGATTTACGTTTAACATTCATGATTAATTATATTACAATAGTACTTTAACTCTATTTATAGCTAGGTTATATTTTAAAATATGATGATGCTTATTATATTTATTAAATTAAACTAGCTGTTGCCCGTCACGGCTTCGCCCGTGATTGAATTTATTTTATAGGTAATAAAATCTTTTTAAAGAGCAACGAAATCTACTTCCTTAAGAATGACATTGAAACAATGAAGTAGTGTGAGTGGAGCTTTGAAGGAATTTCGCAAAACCTGTTCTTAGTGAGAAAAGGTTTCTTAAATAGAAAAGGCCCCGAGAACCTATGAGCAAATAGGAACGACATATATCAAATTTCAACCCCTTAGGCTCTACAGTCATATTGCAGTCATGTGGGGCGAAGACCTAAAGAACATAAAACACTACATTTGCAAAACTGTTTCTAAGTGAACACCTATTAGAAAAACAAAAAATTTACGTTAAATTTCAACCCGTAGGATCTATAGTAGTTTTGAGAATTTGTGGAGAGGAGCAATAAAGGAAATTTGCAAAATTGTTTCTTATTGATCACCTATGAGCAAAGAGGAACATCCATGCCAAATTTAAAACACGTTGGCCCTTGATTAATTTTGAAGTCAGGTGGGGTGGAGCCCTAAAGAACTTCAAAAACGATATTTACAAAACCATTTCGTAGTGAGCATCTGTAAGCAAAACGGAACATCCATGTTAAACTTATACCCCCTAGAATCTATGGTAATCTTGAGGTTCTATGGGGTGGAGCCCTAAAGGAAATTTGCAAAATTATTTCTTAGTAAGTAACTATGAGCGAAGAGGAACGTCCGATTCAAATTTAAACCCCGGATGCCCGAAAGTAATTTTGAAGGCCTGTGGGGCGGAGCCCTAGAGAACTTCGAAAACTGTATTTGAAAAACTGTTTTTTAGTGAGCACCCATGAGCAAAGAGAATCGTCCATGTCAAATTTCAACAGGTAGGCTATACAGTAATTGTGTGCAGGTTTCCTAATTTGTATTTAAAATTGACCATGCGGATCACGTTATATTGAAATTTCGAAGGCCTGTGGGGCGGAGCCCTGAAGGATTTTTGTTAAATCATTTCTTAGTGAGCACCTAAGAGGCAAGGCGAACCTGTGTTCAAAGTTTCAAGTAAATACGTTTGGTAGTTCCTGAGATTTCATGAGTCAGTCAGTAATCACTCCCCGTCAGGTTTAGCTTGGTCGCTAAGCTCACTCGCAGCAACTATCCTCTAGTTGTTTATTACCAATCTTCCCTCAATAATTTGAATAAGAACAGCTGTTTACAAAATTAATATTCCTTAATGTAATCACATGTTCCAATACAAAAATGTTGCTTCCATAAGAATAACATGGTAACTTTAAAGACGTGTGGGGCGGAGCCCTGAAGGAATTTTGCAAAATCGTTTCTTAGTGAGCACCTAGGAGGCAAGACGAACCTATTTTCAAAGTTTCAAGTAAATCCGTTTGGTAGTTCCTGAGATTTCGTGATGAGTCAGTGAGTGGGATTTCGCTTATATATATATAGATTACAATTTTTTCGTTCATAGCCTATTCTTAAGTCTTATGGAGTGAGATCTGATGACGACAAATTGTGTGTCAAAAGGCATCATCCTATAAAATTATTAAAAATATCGGCTAATGAACAAAAAGTTTTACTTTCTATTATATAATCTAATATTGAGGCTCTGATGTAAACATATTTACCAAGCCAATTTAAAGTTTGTCAATACTAACATTTCATAATTTTAATTTGGTTTTGGAGTTATGTCAAAAATCAATTCTAGTTGTCTACAAAAGTGTTTGATAGATATAAAACATTTATAAAATAAGGATTAGAAATTTGTGTTAATTGAATATAAAACACTGTAACTATCACAGATTTCCTCTATAAAAATGGGATTGGCAATGTATTGATTGATCTCAACAAAATCAAATCATCAAAAATCAATAAAATCAAGTATTCTTTTTAAATTTCTTTTACATATACAATTAATACATTAAATAGTGTCAACAGCGCAGCAGAGGAAATACAAAAACAAGTAACGCAAATCCAAGTACAATTGTGTATACTACCACTACTGATTTCTGAAACTAACAGTCTACTAAAATAAATGAGGTTAATAATTAAGTTTATCAAAAAATATCTCCTTCACATTAGAAGTGGATTTTATTTTAATTCATTTATATGTGAAATAATTGCAACACTTTAAGCCAATTATAAAACATATTTATGGAAGTGCGATTCAGTAAAAATAATTAGAAATAACTTAAACATGGCTGCTAATTTATTTTTTTTAAACCTGGTCTCAGTGTGATAGTTTAAAATTTATTTTTTTAATAATAAAAAAATAACAAAAATCATATCTCACAACAAAGACAAATACTTGTCAAAAACAAACACAATTGACTCGCAAGCTATTCCAGACGTCCAATAGCAGATGTCAAAGTTGCTACGTCAGCGAGATGCGGGCGGTCGCGATGACTTTGTAACAGTCGTATGACGGCGGCTGTGATCGATGTGTTATCTGGTATCGGCCGCGCGTTGTCACTCCCGAGCGCTGATGACCATGTCAGGCATGCGGTAACCTGGCGGTATGAAATGCCTCACATTCCATCCCCATGCCGGCCAGGTTATGTTTCATTAAACACCCTCTATTCTCAGAAACGACAGTTTTCATGTCAGAACTGTACGGTTGTAAGTATAAATAAAGTAGGAATTAGGTTGAAGTTATAGCACTCTTTTTTACAAACTGTTGACAACTTTTATTGTTGAACTAAAAAATATTGTAATGGAATATTTGACAAATGTTTATTCCTTGGGTCTTTACATGAACCAAACTGGAAAATCTATGAAAACTTTAACCTTCACATATACGTAGCATACAAGTATTTATGAATGAATAACATCGGTTATTTATCATCACAAGACACTCAAAGATCTACAAATTTAAAACTAAGCATAGTAGCCTTTTATAATTTTAGCCTATAACTATTTTTATTTTCTAGGATAAAAAAAATATTTTTGAGATACTTTTTAAAACCTAGCATGGTTTTCTTAGTAGAACACAACAAAATTGTGAATTCATAAAAGTACTTTTAAGGCTATGTGATAATTTTATTTTAAATAACACCATTGAGAATCGTACGGGAGGAGAATTATTGATTTTTAATACAAAATTAATCAGAAGCAGTGAATCACCGAGAATATTCTATAAAGAAAATGGTTCTAAAAGTTGTGTTCACAACTCAGAGCGCTTTAAAGATATATTAAGATTAAATTCTGACAGTATGAACTGTTTGTGATGGTTGGATCAATTTTTTGTATTCGTGGCTACTCATCACTTAATAAAAAACACTTTTTAAAAAATGCTATATTTTGAATTACCTTCGTAATTCATCCTCAGGCTAAATGATAACAAATTCATAAAGTGTAAGCACAAACAGAATTTTTTAGTTAATATAAAACAATGTATAATAAGAATGATAAAATGTATAATAACAATGATAAAATGTATAATAACAATGATAAAATAAAATAAAATAATGTAGATTAATAGGTGGATATTTTAGACATAAATATAAAAAAAATATTTGTATACTTTGTTGTTGTTTAGGTTCCCAAGGGTTTTGCAAGTTCTATTTTTCTTTTAATTTCTTCTTGAATCACGGGTATATACATTTTACTTCATGATGTGCTCGGTTTGGAAATTGCATCTTTCTCAATCAGCATACATGCTGCTTCTTTTATATTACAATTTTTCCACTTCCTTTAATTATTTATGATGCTTGTGTTTGACCAATCAACCTTATGCGCCTCTATGAATATGTGTAAGTATTATTAAGATACTAAATATTAAGATTATAACCTCCAAAACATTATTGACATTGCAGTTTGATTATTTAAATAAAAAAATCTGGTGGGAATTTTTCAATCCCTGACCCTACAACCCTTGATGTTTGTGTTGGATTTAAAAATGAATTAACTCATTTTATTATTTAAGCTATACATTTTAACAATTAAATTTCTTTGCAACTTGTCTAAATGAACTGAGAAATCGTATAACTTCAACTCAGGATTTTTGTCCTACTGTTTAATACTCTTCTACTCTTGAATATGAGAAAAGAGAAAAGCGCTATTCTTAGGTGATAAATTCACTTATTTACTTATTTTTATTAAGATTTTTTTAACATTTCACATTGTAGCAGAGTTGTAATCATTGAAAAAGCACCTACCCATAAATGTTTCAATTAATTTAGAAACTTGATAGGTTGTAAGTTTTCAGGGTCAGAAGGCTGATTTATTGTTTACTGGGGCTAACTGACGTTACAAACATTCGTCAATCTCTATCGAGTTTTCAGGTGTAATTGACACCGCAATTGCATTAGTCTGAATTGTCGGTTGAGCCCAAACAATAGTATTAATCTGCCACTTGGAAGATACCATAATTGTATTTTCACCCTTGGTGGAATTCCATCAATCAAAGTTATTGTTTTCCATAAATCTTGCTCGCCGAAGTCTTGTAAAAATATTACAATTTGTAAAGAGAAAACATTCTCTTTAAATTGTAAAACCACTATGACATGTGGTCTATTGATGTGTGGTCTATTACAATAACACTTATAGCATTCAGTAAAATTTAACATGAATGAGTTGTTAAACTGTTTTTAAAATCACAAAAATGTATTTAGAAAATTAAAACACTAGTAATAATCAATAAAAATCAATTTAAAAAATTTTTGATTCCTTGAAAGCAGTTCAGTTTTAATCTAATTCAATGTACACAAACATGTTTAAACCCCCGAATAGAGCCGGAACATGAGTTTCTCTCTCTGCAGTACAATATGAGGTTACAAACTATGTTTGGTATGCAGTATTGCTATGACAAAGGTGGCAGCAAAACAGGCATGCCAACAATACACAGCTGCGCTTTGCAGTGTATTCACCGGCCTCATCACATAGTGATCATTTGGACAGCGATAAAACAGCTTTTCTACACTTTTTTCCTTCTTCCACCAACCTTTTTCTAAATTTTATACTCATTTAAATTTATTAGAACAGTTTGATAAAAAAACCAAGTAAAGTATAGTGTTTTCACTTGTTTGGGTAAAACGATTGGTAGTCTTAAAAGTCCAATTATCATGACAGTTTATGTATCATATTGTATAATTGTTTTCTCCTCTGCACAGATATACCGTACTGAAAAATAAATCTTTTTTAGGCTGGGGAAAATAAACATCATTGTGGGAATAATTGTTATAAACACACACTATTAACAATTTTACAATCCTGTAGAAGCTCGGTTAACCTACTCTTTCGGGACTGGACAATTGTCGCATAACGAAAAAGGTCGGTTAAACCGTATGATATCAGATATATGTGTTTAAAAAAAAATAATAAAAAATGTAAAAAAATTTTGGAAAGTAATACATTTTTTCTAACGCAATTAATTTGTTAATGAAGTAAACAGACAAAATATGGTATAAGAAACTGTTAAATAACAAAATTAGCAACCACAGTTAGCACAGTAAAAACTGCCTATAAGAATTATTGCAAGCAAATTTTCCTTGCTACAGAAATGTATCTTCGACTTGTTGAAACATGATTTATATTTAGATCATTAGATCATTAGATATTCGTGGATAACCAACCGTCAGTTATGGGCTATTGATCCGATGTCATCTTTCACTGTAATGACAAGAGGAGTTTCATTAGCTTGTCAGGCAGAAACTTGGACTGATTCATGAGGTCATGGATTTTCCATGATCGAATTAGCAATGGGTTTCCCAACGCTCTGAAATGCTCACTGCCAATATGAGTTTTAAATTAATTGTTTCTCAAAAAGTGTTCATGAGAAAAACTACTCAGCGATAGCAGTGGAATGACAACAATACTGCTCCAACACTGTCTAATTGTGGGGTACGGTACTCATTGTAAGGTTACCATGGAGACCCTAGTTAAAGGTCACTAACCCCAATCATTCACTCAGAAGCTGAATAGAACTTTTATTATCACTTTTGTCCATTCTTGGAATCATTTAAAATACGTTTCATAACTTTAAATTTAAAGTACGGTACACAGTGAAATTAAATAATACTTAACATTTATTTTCTTAAATCCTACAATTATAGTTTTAGTTAGTCCACTTTTTTACTAAAAAATGTTGATCCTAGATGTGTAAAACATGTACATTTTCAACCAAAACTTGTTTAAGTATTATTCTAAATTATAAGATAACCCACTTGCTCATTTTGATAAAAATTATCAATGTGTTCTGCTTACAACATTATGACAGATTTTAAACTATTAAAAGCTCTTGTGTGCGTAGAAAAAAACAATCATGTTGATAAGTGATTTTAATGAGATGACTAAAGCCCCATAATGAGCTGATTGTAACTAAGGGAAATCGAGGTAAAAGGAGCAAATATGAAACACCTGAAAAGCAAATGAAGGATCATGTAATGAGAGCATTGAGAAGACAATAAACCTTCTTAAACTTCGGGAGATAATAGCATTACACAAACGGAATCCAATGTCTTTGGTATATAATAGCGCAGGACAAATCCGTTTATCATTATTAACATTATGAAAAGATATAAGTGTAATCATGCTTGTAGCAGGAGTTTGAAATTAACATTTATGCATCTCTAAGATTGTACTTTGTTGTTGAAATTACCTTAATTATATGTTCTATGGAACGTTTCATTTTAAGGTCTATCACATTGTTTTAACAAAAATTTCATTATGAATCAGGCTACTCTTACTTCAGTAATGATTTTTCTCGTATTGAAGGGTGTGCAATTTTCTCAAATTAATTTGATGATAATCTTATTTTTCTGTAACCATGAAAAAAATAGTTTGTCAACTACCAAAATCTTAAACAATCAAGTCATTTTTAATCCTCATAAATTTATCACTTTGCTTTACAATGTTGTGTTACTTATTTTTGTACATTTCTACATTGGTGTTATTTTGATCTGATTAATTTTGATTTGATGTAAATGAAGTTTCATGATTTTCATTGTCTGAATATTAGGGAATAATTATGGGAAGAAAAAGCCAGAAAATAATTTCAAGCGCTGTAGTAGGATTGTACATTCTTAATAAAGTAACGCACTTTAAATACTAGACTAAGAATTCTAATAATAATTTTGTACTATGATTGATAAGTGTTTTGGTGCTTTGTTAAATTAATGTTAAACCATTTGATATTATGCTAAATCCTATACTATAATACGAGCAATGTCTGAAGGGATGTGTGTTCCACGATCTCGAAATCTAGCGGTTAGAATTTGCTTAAACTTTGCATTTAAGAGTGTTTTTGATCAAAAATAAGTTTGGAAACAGCCTCAATCCCAGGATATATCGAATTTGGTCTAAATTTAAGTTTAAAAATCTTAATTTTTAACATTCATTGGTCTTATGGGTTGCTATTTTGGTAACAAAATAACAACAAAAGGTATACAAAAGTAAAGGAACATTAATGTTAAGCAGTCTTTTCGAAACTGTTAACTGTGAAGAGGTATAGTTGGTTGTGGGGACGCGACAAGGTCTGACAGGGGACAAGGTATGACAGGGACAAAGTCTGACGGTTTTTGTGGCAGGTTTTGTCCGAGACGGCCCGCCGCCTAATGACGCGGAATAGAATGTGTCAGACTTTGTCCTTGTCTGACCTTGTCCCGGGCGGGCCAAACTGAAAACTGTCAGACTTTGTCCGGACCGGTCCAGACAAAACCTGGCACTTTTTCTGACACAAGGTCCGACGATTTTGTGCGCTGCCCTCTCAACTAATAAAGTCCTCAAGGAAATCAAATTAAGTGGATGGTGATATTCTGAAAGAGAATTAAATTTCTTACATATTGCCACCATGCATTTTTTTAAATACTCAATATTGGCAGCTAAAACTTGCCTCCCAATTAAATAAATTTGATGACCCACGTTTTCAATTTATTTCTTGTAGATCACATTTGTTTACTATTTCATCATAAATCTTTTAAAAAATAGAGCTCTTATAATTATTTGCACATCTACAACGGATGAAGTTTTCCAACAACCTACTAATTATCAAAATCGGTGCAGTAAAACTGTAGATTTAGTTGTTCATAGTGAAATAACTCCAATCCAGTATTTTCTCACCAATATCAATTTGAACGGTAATTTTGAAATGATGTGTTAAAAATACATCAATTATGAAAAGAGTATTTACTGAATATTGTGTGAAAATTACACGTTTCTTAGTTTTACCGGCACGGTTTTTTTAGTTCTGAGTCCTTAAAGTCAGCCATGTCCCGATAATAGCGGCGAACGCATCTCCACCCGAGGCCGCGACGCTGGGTTATAGTTGTCTAGCCGGTCTTTCGTATGACTTATCGCTATCGTGTGATTCATTTTGAGTTAGTGAAAGTATTTTTGAACTGTATGTATCAATAACAAACATAACCTAACCACCGCAGCACGCTGGATGAGTGCGTGTAGCAGGCCCGGTGTTTGGGCTGCGGGCGAAGATGCGTTTGCCGCGATCATCGGTGACATGGCTGACTGTAATGAAGCATAACTAAAAAACCTTAGAAATTATAAACATGGTATTTTCACATAATGTATAATGGTAGTCTTGAATGTCTCAATGCAACTATAACTTTTGAGACTGTAAAATTTCTCACACAATTGTGACATAAAGTTGTCTTGTAAAGCAAGTTAATATAGTCTTCTTTCTTCTTTTAAAGGATAATAACATAAATTTTTTTTTTTGAAAACGTGTGTTTTTACTTTTGCACCATTAATCTTTAAAAAGTCAAACTTTCCTATTTATTAGCACCTCTATACACGGAAGAAGCTTTCCAATGACCCATTAATTAATAAAATCGGTCCCATAGAACAGTAGATTTAGTTGTACAAATTTTAATAAAAATATCACTAATTCAATATTTTTTCACAACTATAAATTCTGTGGTTGCTCAGCTTTTATTGAAATAAACTTTAATTGGTGGGACAATTGACTGATATTCAGAAAAAGAAAATGAAATTTCCTACAAACTTACCATTACCATTACCAATCCTCGATCGATGACCAGCTTGCTGGATGGATCTTGTCAATCTTTTCACTATAACTATAAAACTAATATTTACATATTTACATGCTTGGCTTAGTTTTGTTTTGTTTGGCGGCCGGTTGTTATATAATGCCTACTGTGGTGCCATTAAAAAACTCCTCCACAGAGTAGAAAACTTATGTTAAGCAAGGCCTACTCAATATATTCAGACAAAAGTTGCCTCCAAATAAAAAATTTGAAAATCTCCGTTTTCAATGTATGTCTTATGGAACACATAATTTGTATATAACTGAATTATATAATAGTATATAGATACATTCAAGTACAAAACTTGTCATTTTTCTCAGATTGTGTGCATCGTATGAGAAATCAATATAATGGTGATATTGGTTTGTTCAAAGTTATTTTTAAAATTCGATTAAATTAGACCTTTATGAATAGGAATTAAAGGAGCAAAAATATACCGGTACTGATATTCACCAAAACATGGTGCGCGATGTATCTAAAAACCTTAGAGCGGTTTATGGGGTCCGTGTGCAAACAGACATACATAGACCTACATAAAAATATAAATTACTCGTATTGGAGTATAAGATATATATAAACGAAAGGAGTTTTTGCTTATAGGGGCCTCAAAATGAAAAATAAAAAAGTAACATGCTCCCGGGCTACCGTGATATCGTGTTTTCACTAAAATCTTTGAAAACTGACCAGAAGAATAAAAATCAATTTAATGTAAATACAAATACAACACGATGTACTATTTGCAATGATTGTTTTTTAAATCATCTATATCTATAAAAGAGGAAGTATGTATATATATTTATATATATGTATGTTGCCTATAGACTCCGAAGCCGCTCGACAGATTGCAACGAAACTTTCAGGCATTATTAAGCATTATTCAAGGATGGTTTGTGTGAAGTTTAGTGCAAATCTGTCCAAAGGGCTCTGACCCAGAGGGCATACAAAGGTGCAGTGTTAGGTTTTAGAAATTTAGTGTTTACAAAATGAACTGATGTAATTAAAAAATTTGAAAGTTTTATTCAAGCAGATGCTTATAATCATAGAAGTAACCAGGTGTGAGGTATAATGTTGATGTTTGTGTTGTCTTTCTGGCTCCGCCCTACGGAAGCTCACAATTACACTAAAAGCCTACAGGTGGTGAAATTTGACATGGACGATTCTGTTTCTCCATAGTTGCACCATAGGTCTATAGGTTTTGCAAATATAGTTTTTTAAGCTCTTTAGGGCTCCACCCCACTGGACTTCAAAATTACTTTAGGGTCACCGGGGTTGAAATTTGATGGACAATTCTCTTTACCCATAGGTACACACTAAGAAACGATTTTGCAAATATAGTTTTTTAAGCACTTTAGGGCTCCACCTCACTGGACATTGAAATTACTTTATTACCTCCGGAGCTGAAATTTGACATGGACGATTCTCTTTGCTCATAGGTACTCACTAGGAAACGGTTTTGCAAATATGGTTTTTAAGCACTTTAGGGCTCCACCTCACTGGACATTGAAATTACTTTAGGACCTCCGGAGCTGAAATTTGACATGGACGATTCTCTTTGCTCATAGGTACTCACTAGGAAACGGTTTTGCAAATATGGTTTTTAAGCTCTTTAGGGCTCCACCCCACTGAACTTCAAAATTACTTTAGGGCCACCGGGGTTGAAATTTGATGGACGATGCTCTTTACCCATAGATACTCACTAAGAAACGATTTTGCAAATATAGTTTTTTAAGCACTTTAGGGCTCCACCTCACTGGACATTGAAATTACTTTATTACCTCCGGAGCTGAAATTTGACATGGACGATTCTCTTTGCTCATAGGTACTCACTAGGAAACGGTTTTGCAAATATAGTTTTTTAAGCTCTTTAGGGCTTCACCCCACTGGACTTCAAAATTACTTTAGGGTCACCGGGGTTGAAATTTGATGGACGATGCTCTTTACCCATAGGTACTCACTAAGAAACGATTTTGCAAATATAGTCTTTTAAGCACTTTAGGGCTCCGCCTCACTGGACATTGAAATTACTTTAGGACCTCCGGAGCTGAAATTTGACATGGACGATTCTCTTTGCTCATAATTACTCACTAGGAAACGGTTTTGCAAATATAGTTTTTTAAGCTCTTTAGGGCTTCACCCCACTGGACTTCAAAATTACTTTAGGGCCACCGGGGTTGAAATTTGATGGACGATGCTCTTTACCCATAGGTACTCACTAAGAAACAATTTTGCAAATATAGTTTTTGTGGCTTTTTAGGGCTCTGCCCCATTGGTCTTCAAAATTACTTTATGGCCACCGGGGTTGAAATTTGATGGACGATGCTCTTTACCCATAGGTACTCACTAAGAAACGATTTTGCAAATATAGTCTTTTAAGCACTTTAGGGCTCTGCCTCACTGGACATTGAAACTACTTTAGGGCCTCCGGAGCTTAAATTTGACATGGACGATTCTCTTTGCTCATAGGCACTCACTAGGAAAGGGTTTTGCAAATATAGTTTTTTAGTTTTTTAAGCTCTTTAGGGCTCCACCCCACTGGACTTCAAAGTTACTTTTTAGGGCCACCGGGGTTGAAATTTGATGGACGATGCTCTTTACCCATAGGTACTCACTAAGAAACAATTTTGCAAATATAGTTTTTGAGGCTTTTAGGGCTCTGCCCCATTGTACTTCAAAATTACTTCAGGGCCACCAGGGTTGAAATTTAACATGGACGTGCCTCTTTGCTCATAGGTATTCACCAAGAAACGGTTTTGCTAATATAGTTTTTGGAGTTCTTTAAGGCTCCGCCCCACTGGGCTCTGAAATTACTTTAGGGGCACCGGGGTTGAAATTTGACAGACGATTCTCTTTACTCTTAGGTGCTTACTAAGAAACAGTTTTGCAAATATAGTTTTTTAAGCACTTTAGGGCCCCGCCCCCTGGACTTTAGAATTACTTGTTGGGCCACCGGGGTTGAAATTTTAATGTACGATTCTTTTTGTTCATAGCTACTCACTAGGAAACGGTTTTGCAAATATAATTTTTAAGCTCTTTAGGGCTCCGCCCTACTGGACTTTAAATTACTTTAGGGCCACCATGGTTAAAATTTTACTTGGACATGCCTCTTTACTCATAGGTACTCACCAAGAATTGTTTTGCAAATATATTTCTTAGTAGAGCTGTGCTCCACTGGACTTTAAAATTAATTTAGGGCCTCCGGGGTTGAAATTTGACATGGACGTGCCTCTTTGCTCATAGGTGCTCTTGCATTTGCAATTACGATCACTAAGATACAAGGCAAACTTTGACTATTCTGGGTTGAAATTTGCAAAATGCCTGTTTATCCTTTGGCCTTACGGTAATATTAATATACTTACTTTCTATGCCATTAACTTTTTTTGTTATATTAAAAAACTTAAAACTTAACTTATCTATTTTTGTTATATTAAAATACCTTTTTTTATGTAAACAACTTAATGTGAGCGCAGCAACGCGCGCCGGGTAACTGCTAGTAGGTTATAAGAAATACATCTCATATAAAGCAGCCTGTATTTACAGAAATAAAATACCGGCGGCGGGCTGTTCGGCGCGGCGCGCATCGGCGGCGTGTGGGAGGCAAATGTGTCTGGTTTTGTCTTTGTCAGACCTTGTCCCCGGCGGGCCAAACTGAAAACTGTCAGACTTTGTCCGGGCCGGTCCAGTCAAAGCCTGCCACCTCAGGAATGTGGATTGGAATGTGTCACATCTTGTCCTTGTCTGGCCTTGTCTTTGTCAGACCTTGTCCCAACCGAGCCAGACGAAAGTGTCAGGTTTTGTCCCTGTCCGACTTTGGTAGCTTCCCGTTGGTTGTTGGTGAAAACTTAATAGTTTTATTACATAACAAAAGTGAAGTAAAACCAACGAGCGAGGCTCAGTTAACCTGGTACTAATATCATTAACATCCTGAGTAATGTTCACCTACTTTGACATATATTTACTTGCATATAACTTTGACTACAAAAATCAATACCCACCAATAACTCTAGTAACTTCACCGTCTGTTCGGCAGGTGCACATCCCTCCGTCGTTTGACGAGAAGATGCCATCGACAGTAGAGGTGGTGGAGGGGGAGTCGGCCAGCGTAACGTGTCTGGCGAGAGGCAAGCCCAAGCCGCACTACTCGTGGATACGCTCCGACAACGACCTCAACTTGGCCAGCAGTGGTCGGTCCACGGTCAACGAGAACACCGGTAGGCCAACCTTAAATGTCTTCTACTTTACCGTGACATCCCACAGTTAGTGGGTCTGTGACCCACATACACCAGGGCGCCAGGACCCTAGTAAAGAATGAACTTAATGTTTTAGATTTCTTCATAGTTATATTAGTAATTTGTTTCAGAAATTCCATTAAAATTATGAAAACCTATAATATTTTACATTACAACTTATGTTTGTTTTAAAGGAGGAAAGAATTTTTACTTTGATGGGAATGCTTTGATGGAAATGACAATGAAAACTATCATGTTGGTTAGTTTATTCCTTTTTCATCCAAATCATCCAAACGGAAATTGAAAAAGTTAAACGGTCCTACTGCAGTCAAAGCAACACAGACTGAGAGTTTATTCAGTAAACTTGTGTAATCAACCTTTGTCAAACATTGTGATGCTACTCATTTCTTTCTGTTTGGTAAAAATTGAGTTTTAAGATAATTATAGTGTGTGTAACTCCACACACTTTACAAAATATTTTAAAGCTAACATCATAAGCTTTGTAATCATAATCACATGGTTCATCCGTGTCTTGAAATCATTTTATAATTTCTTCACAAATATGCAGTACAGCATTCATTTACATAAAATTTATGATTTTTTTAGATTTAAATTATTATTATGGTATAAAACATCATTCATTACTTGCCTATAAAATTCCATTCCTTCACCTAACGTGTGAAATGCGGTTATCTTGCCTTGAAATAGGTTACTTAAGAAAAGTGGTCATAAATATGTCATTTTTATTGTGAACTGAAATATATCTTAGGAGAAAATGAAGTGATTCTTTGACCAATGTTATCTAAACAGATTCTGTTTCATTCCCACTTTGTTTATGATCAGGTGTGCTGACAATAACCCGAGTATCCAAGGAGGACAACGGAGAGATCCGATGCATGGCTGCCAACGCCGCTGGATCGATGGAACGGACGGTGAACCTTGTGGTGATCATCAAGCCTCAAGTCATGGACATAAAGAACATCACGATTCCAATCAAGAACAAAGCAAAGCTTGTCTGCAGGGCCACGGGCAATCCAGAGCCGGCCATGACGTTCATGTAGGTTAACTAGTGATGGTGTCATAATAATGGCACCTATATTCAGAGTTGTCTGTTTGTAATACTGTATTACCAGAGTGTCACCCAAGTCACCAAAAGTCACAGATTTTAGTTAGTGGTCACGGAAGTTTCCAAAAAGTCACTTATTTTTCCCCAAAATGCAAATAGTCACGGTTTTTTGTGTAAATTGAGAAAATAATGTGATTGTGGACAAAGATTTTGTGACTTTAGCAACTTCTCCCTAAAAATTTCTAAATAAGCAAAAGTCACTTATTTTTTTTATTTTTCACCCCCAAAAGTCACCGAAAAGTCACTGATTTCTGTATCTATTTGGCAGTAGACAACCTGATTACTCAGAAATTGCAACGTAGAATATACTGTCACTTAATCAGATCTGAATTACAACAAGTGATTTGTTAAGCGTGTAATGTTGCTCTCAAAACATCTAATTTACACATTGTTTTGAATGTGCACACTGGAATATCCTGCACAAGTATTCTTATTTATGAAATTGTTTCTGTGACTATACCTCCCCACCATCAATAGCTAACTTTATTTTGTAAAGTCTTTCACTTACAACCACTAAACAAGTATTGGATGGTTTAGGGTAAGCCTAATTTATTCCATACCTCATTGTCTATTGTACATTTAGAAGTAGGCAAATAACTCTTGACAGTTTACTAAAACGTGTCTAACTTCGTCCCCACAGGAAGATCGGAGCGCCATCAGAGATGGTGAAGGGAATGCAGCCGGCCGATTCGAGGATAGTCGTGGAGACGAGAGCCACAACTGATGGCACGGAGGCTACGCTGTACATCGAAGACTTGCAAAGGCCCGATGATGGACTCTACACCTGCATAGCTAGGAACAAGGTGCGTTATCTATCAAACAAAATTGTTGCTGGGCTCTGAGGTACTACATTGCCCAGGTTTCAAGGAAATTTGTAAATTCCAATAAAATCTGCATAAATTGTGAAATTTTAAATTTTTAAATCAACATTGTTGGAAAAAATGTCTTGTCCTTTGTTTGTTCAAACCTAAAACCCTAGAACTTAATAAAACAGTTTGTTTAGAAACCTATGGATTTTTTTTAGTTTTTGACAAGAAATTAGATAAGAAATGAAATATAATGTACTAGGGAACTGATAAGGACGTAAATCAGATTACGTGATCAAACCGACAACCAACCCATCCGTATAAAGCATATTATAGTATATAATTTTCGTATGATTAAAATTCAGTTACAGTAGAACCTCGATATTTCGACACTTTGTGGACTTAGAGAGTGTCGAACTAACGAAATGTCGAACTATATTGAGTATGGGAAATTTTAACACTTGGAGTTTAAAAATCATAATTTGAATTTACCAAACACTAGATTTTAGTGAAACCATAACCTAGTTGAACTTTAACATAAACATTCAAATCATTCGCCAATTTGTTTGCATTTTCACCTTTGTCAGGCTCCAACATGGACACTATCCGTCATTATTAACATGTTAAGTTGTCATGGACCATGTCGAACCATCAGGACTGTCGAACTATCGAGGTTCTACTGTACTTCATTTTTGGTAGGAAAAATCATTGTCGTTAACTTTTCTATAGTTACCTCAGTCGAAATGTAACAAAATTTTTTAAAACAATACATATCTGAGTAATACCTTTTGAGTAATACAAGAAGGTTAAAAATCCAACTTTTTATAATTAAATACTGTTTATTTTACTTCTGTAACTTTTTAAGTTATTAGTATACTAATCTGAAAATAAAATTTTAGGGTGGCGAGGCCAGGAAGAATGGGCATTTGACAGTGGAGTTCCCTCCAAACTTTGACAACACCCCGATCAAGGAGGCGTGGTCGTGGAACCGTCTGCCGGTGAACCTCACCTGCCTCGCCGAGTCCATCCCCAATGCCACCATCACATGGCGACTCAACGACCGAGATATCGAGCGCGACCCCAACTTCAAGAAGTTTGGCAACGGCCCCCAGAGCACGATCACAGTGAGTTGTTGATAATATTGGAAATGGTTACTTAAACCATAGTTCTCTTCACACATGCACATTTCTACATCGTTGGCTTGTTTCAAAACATAAACTAAGCTGAAAGTTTTTGTTTGTTAGCCAGATTTACTAACTTGTGTTAAGTTACCTAATATGTGTACCTAATACCTAATATACCTAATAACACTTCTTTATCGTATTTTTTCCTGCAGAACTTAAAATGAAGCAGATTATATACAATGTTCTTTAGAATGCCTTACCATGTGAACCAAGAAGGCATTTTTATTCGCTAATTTATTTTTAACTCAGCAGAGATTTTAAAGAATTAAGAATCCGAGGAGTTTCTCACAGTGTGTTTGACCACATTTAATAAACTAGCAATAATTTTTCATCATACTTCACGCAGAACAGAACAGCCGTTTTCTGTCCTGTAATTAGTCTGTTAAGTTGGTCTTTTCTGTAGCCTTTAAAAAGTGCAGAAAAAAATCCTTCCATTTTTCCGTGCACTAACCGCAAAAGTTGTTTTTCTTTCAAGGAAAAATTGCAGGAAACCAAAACAAATAAGACCAATGTCCAATATAAACAAAAAATGACAAGCAGACTACATATTTAGTGCAAGAATTTGACATTTCATTCATTAAACTTAGATATCAACTTTTTTAAGGAATGATTTAATTAAGATGGAAGTGAACTACTAAACATAAACAGATTATAAAATTTTTATTGGTTAATTTTTTAATCAGTTATTACTTTACACTTCCTTTAATCCGGTATGTCTGGGACTTGATACATGCCAGATTACCAAAGATTCCGGATTACAGGATAAATTTCAGGAAAATATAAATTCAAGAGAAATTTTTGTCTACATTAAGTATAGTAAAAATATGCTTTGTATGGCACATGTTTTCCCCTCGCGACTTCCGAACCCAAATGAACTTGGATACTCATTATTATTTTTATACCTACCAATAAAATATTTTTGAAAGTCGTGCCAGATTAACAAGCGTGATTGTAGGATGCCTGAATAGAGGTAGTTTACTGTACTTTTATACTTTAACATATCAACTGTTTTTAAGGAATATTTAAATTAAGATGGAAGTGAACTAATAAACGTAAACAAATACCGCAATGAAATTTGACAACATTTTTTATTAGTTATTACTTTTATATTTTTGCAGTATGATGGAAAACGTTGTTCATGGCTTGAACGGAAAGTGGTTTTTTCTAGTGAAGAAAACTACTTTTAATTGAATTTTATTTTAATGCAATCATAAAGAAAATTATTTTTTGTATAGTTTATGAACTTTTGGAATATTTGTTACATTTAAATTTTTAAATGCTCTATGAATAATTTTATGTTTATTAGTGTGAAAAAAATCATCTCCTTGTTTCCTAGCTCCATTAATAAGTATTATATAAATAAAAATGAATTATCCTATGAACATAAAAAACATATAAAACTACATGTTTCATTGAAATATTGTAGACAATGGCTTCGTTAGCACACAGTCAAATTGACCAGTACCTAAAATAATTTAATCAAGAGACTAAATGGGGAGAGGAGTGGATATGCGGAAAATGTGGTTAAAGGTTCCTGGAAAAGCTTGAATGAGGTATTGTAATAGCTGTCATTGCCCAAACTATATAATGAAAGTAAATTTAGTTTACCAAAGCGTCCTAACCTGGTCATCCTGGATGTGATGGTTAGGAGTCAATACTTCATTGTGTGTTTTCAGTAACATTAAATTATTTATTTCTCTAATTAATTTAACAGTAAAGTTTTATATTCCTTAATTGAACCAAGTAAAATTGATAAGCCTTTACTTCTTGCTTACTCTAAACTTTTTTCTTGAATATTTATTTTGCGATTTATCACACTAAATATTTGAATAATAATGTGTGGTCTAAATTTTTAAAGTTTAAGTCAAGTTTTCTGAATTTAATTATAATGAACCACTTTCTAGTCTGACACATAAGGATTATTTTAGCAATTCACATATAATAACCCCTAGAACGTTCTACTATATGAACCAAGAAGGTATTTTCACACTTCTTTGGATGACTTTCTTTTATAGGTTGTGTTAAACTTGTCATAAATTAATTTTAATTATATTTTTCAACTTTCAAGGTTACTCCAGTGGATATCAAGTACTACGGTTATTATAAATGTACTGCAAGGAATATCCACGGAGAAGTCTTCCACACGATAAAGTTGACTGAGGCAACTGCTCCTGGCCAGATACTTCAAGCAATTCTGGATGTTGTAACAGGTCTGTATATTGTATAAGTTTATTATTAAGTAATTTTATCGGTGTATAGACTTCTCATAGAACAGCAATATTATTTGTCATTGAAAAAGTGTAGCAGGGATCTAATGTGATGTACATGAATTACAGGTACAGATGATAGACTATTAGTTCTTCCTCCTTCTTTGCCCTGCATGAAACTATTGATAATTGAGTATCTTGGTTATGTTGTAATTATGAAGTTTTTGTTTCCCAGAAAACCAACTGCAAAATAACATACCACCTGCATATTCCTTTCCAAACGATTTTTGAATGTGTTAACTATTTTTAATTTCATCTCCTCTTTGTGGGTAAATCAAGTTGAATAAGTACGACCACCATTCATGAATTTTGTGTATTTTCAGTTGGTCCGTGTAATATTAAACATTTTCCACTGCTCCCTTGAGTTTCAAACTATATACATTTCTTTGTAATTTTAACTAAGATAGTAGTGATAACTCCTGATGTTTTACTATCTCTAATGCCTTTGACTTGCCAATGGTGAATTCACTGACTGCCAATATTAAGTTATGGGCTTTATATAGTCACAAGTATCCCTTTGGATGAATCCAAGAAGAATCGGAAGACTGCAGTATATATTTTAAATTTGTTGTGTGTATTACTTATCTTGCCAAGAAGTTATTAATTTCATTATTTTTTCCAGCCACGACAATCACATTCTCCTTCAAGGGTCCCTCATCGAATGGAGGACGACCCATCAAGGCTTTTCAGGTTCAGTACAAGGGTGAAATGGAGCAGGGGTGGTCACACGCAAGGAACAAGACCTGGGCCTATGGTGAGTAAGGTTAAATATTAAATTACAGTAAAAAAGATCATTCTTCTATAGAACTTTATGTTGTTAATGCAGCTAAACACTCTCCATTATTTTTTATTCATACTCAAAAACACCAACAACCAAAAAACATAAATTTTTATATTGATACTTATTTAGTCCTTACAATTGATTGACTTTTGATGCTTTTTATCTCATGATCAACTTAATTATTGATTTTAGTAAAAAAAAATTTGTATAATCTATTTAGTAGAGCTTCAAGCTATTACCCAGCAGACCAAAATTCAACTCCTGGCTCGGGACAAAAAATTGTTCCGGCTTTCCTTAATAGTTCAGAAGATATACGTTAAGCTGGTGGTACCTCTGCATAGAAAACAAAAACGTGCGGCCTTTCAGGAAAGGAGATTTTCCAATTAATTGCTGATATCTCTCTACTCAAAGCCAATATATCATTACTGGTACATTATCTACAAGCATTATATTATCAGCTGCAGTTGATGGGCACTAGTGGGCAAGAACCTATAAGAGTGTGAGAGTTTGGTATGTAATCTCGCTTAAATTTAATGAAAGACTAAATTATTTTATTTTGAAATGAAGAGAAACAGATGTAGGAAGAAAGAAGTTACAAACACAAGAACAGATTTTCTGAAAATAGTTTGTTGGTAATTTACAGATTCAAACTGTTCTACCAATGATTAATGCTACAAAGGAAAGTCTAGTTTATTGTGGCTGCATTAACTAATTATAAAGTTGTGGCGCAGGTTATAAAGTTTCCATCTCTTGTTTTCAGGTTCCCCATACATTCTAGAAGGCCTGCATCCCCAGACCGCTTACGTATTTAGGTTTGCGGCAATAAACGACGTAGGCATGAGCCCCTGGGCAGCGCAACAAACAGTGATGATGCCCAAGAGGTCGTTCCCAGAGGAGCCCAAAATCCTGCATCCCACCCTGGGAGAGGATAAGTTCATCGTCAGTCCGTATCACAACAAGTACGAACTTGCATGGAGGATACCCGCTGATAACGGAGAACCCATCGACAGATACGAGCTAAAAGTCTGTGCTGTAAGTTATACCTGGATTTCAACTTTTGTTTATATCCCTACTAATATTCATAGATACGATGTTATTAAACGTCGTGAATTTTTAGGGGTCCATTAAGTTGGGAATATCATGTTATATATATAATTTTCAATAAAACCATTTTGCTAATTAACCCCTTAGCTAATTAGGGCTTCATTTTTTCTAATTTGATATTAATAGACACATGCAGTGCTTACACAAAAGTGAAAACTTCTCAGTTGTTTCTACGATTATATTAATGAATTTTTAAGGAATTTTAATCTGACACAAAGATAAGTTTGAATCACTAAGGTCAGAGTTGTCTTATATTATTAGAGGAATTCTGGATTATCAAATCTTATGGTATTCTAAAAAGGTGTCGTCCTGGAATCCAGTTACTTGAAGGTCATGAATTGTAAATAGTTTATAAGCGATGGCTTGTGGATGTGATATTCCCTAGTGGGGATTAACGTCCACAATAGTGAATGCTACAATACAATAGTTCATCCATAAAGACCATCCTCATAGGCCAATTTGTATGTGAGGTCGAAATTGGGGTTCGGATCCCACCAGGGCCGGATTTACCGCATGGGCAACATGGGCACATGCCCAGGGCGGCAAAATTTTGGAGAAATTATAATTTTATATCTGTATGCACGCCGCGTTGTCATCGTCATGGTCGCAGGCAACATAGCCGTATCATGGTGAGGCGGCAAAGGGCAGACTGCAGTCTGCGCGGTTGAGTGGACGAGCGTCTATTTATTTACGCGCGGCAGACGATGTGGTAGTGGTGGGGCGCCGTGAGGGAGGGGGGGAGCCGTATTCGTATTCCTCGCCGTTTATCAGCCCATAAATATGTGCCCTACTAGCCTATTTAGTGGAACAGTTCCGCATGTAACTGTTCCGCGCATACACTAGTCTCAAATACCTGTTCCGGCGGAACAGTTTGGAACAACACCTGATCCGCAACATCCCATGATACTGTTCTGCGAGTCTGGCAACTACCATATGATCTGTTGCGTATCTATCCTGTTACGGAATAGTTTACAACAGCAATTGCAAAACCCTACTATAACCCTCGCCACGTAACTTGACGAATGAATTTTCACTACTATTCAGTTAAAATGATTGGATAATCAGCTGTTCTATAAAAAATTGCATGTAACCACAGAGTAAGGAACCTTTACAGAGTGCTCGCTGCGCTGCGTTTTCGCGTCAGTCATGACGCGCCTCGTAGTGGCGCTACTGACGCGGTGACGCAAAATGGCGCGGACTGACGCGGAGTTGCCAATTCGGACACCGCACCGCACCGCACAGCACCGTGCCTCGCGTCACCGCGCCGCGCCGGGCCGCCCCAACACAAGCACCGGGCCGTCCGACCACCTTTACTTTACTCCCGATTCCCGAGCGCGATTATTTGGCCAAGTTGCAATGGTGGTCATTTATACAATGTTAGATATTTGACAATAACTAGCAGACTAAAACTGAAATTCCATTATTTGAAAACAAGCTCAAATTAACGATAAAGAAATGTGTGTACTAACAATAAAAATCAGCTAACATTTTAGCAAAATATTTAATCAGTACCGTATTAAATTACCCAAGGAAATACAAATAATGTTATAAACAATTATATACAAGATTTTTATCACACATGATTATACTACACAATAAGTATTAAAAAGCTCTATACAAAAATTATACAACTAGCATACTGTACAGTACAACATTGAAAGAATTTAAACAAATTGTTTTCTTTTATTAAAGTTTGTTTGCAAAATTATGCATCCAATCGAATATTCCATATGGTCTACCAGTCTGTGGGACTTCATAAAAGGATTACTCCAGCAGAAGAATGCAATAAGAATAATGCTCACATTGAAAAAAAATTAATGAGTAAAGAAGTATATTCCTGAACTAAAAATTTAAACAGTTTACGGACTGAATAAAATACATAAAACAGCACTACTATTCTAAAATTAACAGTAGGCCTACTCAGATTTATGACACAAGATAAAATCAAATCACTACAAGAAGTCATCACAATCTAAATTTTTACAGTGAAACAACAACGTACATGGGCCTACGGTTAATACAAATATTACCTAAATGTACGTAAATTTAGATTAAACCCGTAGTTCATTTTACAAGAAATTCAAATTACATTTTTTAAGTACTATAGACTATTTTATCATCGGATATCCTAAATAAAAAGAAGTACTTCTTTTATGTGGGGTTTAAATTTTGGCCGCCATCTTGGATCCGCAATATTGGAAAACCGGTTTTCTTAAACTTAAAGGTGGGGTTGTGACGCATCACTTCAAAGTCAGTTGCTTTATGCGTTGAACACGATTCCGGAATCCGTTTTTAATTGTCAGTTTTCGTCCTCAAAATATTTTTAATTTTACAGAAAATTTTAAAAATATCAAAATTTTTATTATTAAATTAAATATTTTGGGAGTTGCAGATGGATTTCGAAATTAGAAATTTTAGCTGCCATCTTGAATTGTAATGCTTGTTTTAAGTTTAATGTGGTGATACATGATTATGTAAACAAGCATCACTATCCAATGTGGCACACCCAAGATGACAGTTAAAAGTTTTAATTACAAAAAAAGTTTGGCACCTACCAAAGTGTGATATCTGATTATAAAAAGTAAAAATAAAAAAAGGAAAAAACAAGGAATTAATTTTTTTTTCCAAAACGGTTAATGTCTCGAGAACGAAAACGGTAATTATAAACCAATTAATTGCGGCATCGTGTTCAATGAAAAAAAAAAAAAAACTTTAAAATGATGGGTAACAGCCCTACATTTACATTTAAATATTAAAATCATTCCAATGTGGCGGATTAGAGATGTCGACCAAAAAATGTAAACCACATCAAAAAGAAGTTTGAGATAATCAATTATGTTCGGTGGTGTTTGGGAGTCGATTTATTAAGAAATGCACAAAAATTAGAGAGGGGCATTTAAAAGTTGCCTTATACGGGGTGTTTCAGAACTCCCTGGCAATATTTTAGGACATTGTTCCTGGGTCAGAAAAATATCTAAATATCATATTTAAATTGTCCGGAAGTCATTAGTTACTCCACAGCCGCCATTTTGGTTTTTTTCATTAAATAATTGTTATTTCCTTAACGGATGGTTGTATTCGGTTCATATTTGGTATAAATCTTTATGATACCAATGTACATTTCGACGAAAAAAATTAATTTATTGCAATGTATATAGTCAAAATGGCGGCCATTTAAAATTTTCAAACTAAAATATCTCAAAATCGGTAAATTTTATGAAAATTTTACTAGAGACAAAAAGTTGACAAATTAAATTATCTAACCAATGGTACCAAGTTTATAAGGATCTGACCACAAACAACGGAGTTATTGGAATTTTTCTTCATAAAAACATTGATTTTGCTGTTAGAATGGCCTTATCTTATCTTATACTCTAAAACAAGCTATGTTTGTACGGGCAAAGTTTTTTTTTCGCTCAAAGGATTTTTGATTGAATATGAAGGTTTTGGCCACCAGAAATCGATTGGAGTTGGTCCCATGTCTGGGAAAATCCTGTTTTCGCGCTAGAGCCCTTCAAAATTTCTATGTTATCCTTATGTTGAAGTTTTTTTTTATCGTTTATTTGGCTACATGACAAATATGTCCATGGCTTGCCATAACTATGTACAATTTGGAGGAACATTAACAAGTATACATTAGTAATGGTTGAATTTGTTAATTGAACAAAAATCAGCTGATAACTGTAGATATAAACCAATGTGTTACAGCTTTAACCTGTAGTTTAAGAAAATTATACCAAAGAGCAGCACCCTACATCCTGGCGAGTGAGCGAAGCAAACGAGCTCGTCTTAAAAATGGAAGAGGGAAGTGAGAGGAGCGAACGAGCTTTGTGATGTGAGAACGAAAGTAATAATTTTACCGAGCTTAAGCTCGATCCCCCTGGTACTTTGCATTAATTTCAATGCAAAATCAATGTTTTTATGAAGAAAAATCACAATAACTCTGTTACTTGTTGTCATATCCTTATAAACTTGGTACCATTGGTTTTACCGATTTTGAGATATTTTAGTTTGAAATTTTAAATGACCGCCATTTTGAAAATATCCAGTGAAAAAAATTAATTTTTTTCCTCGAAATGTACATTGGTATAATAAAGATTCATACCAAATATGAACCGAATACAACCATCCGTTACGGAAATAAAAATTATTTAGCGAAAAAGACAAAATGGCAGCTGTGTGAGTAACTAAAGACTTCCGGACAATTTAAATATGATATTTAGATATGTTTCTAACCCAGGAACAATGCCCTAAAATATTGTCAGGGAGTTCTGAAACACCCTGTATATTATTCACTGACAAATTACATTAGAGATGTCCCCTTAAGGAAGTCTTGAGAAAAAATTAACCTACTACATAATTTGATATACATTTTTAAATTTCTTAGTATTCTGAGAAATGTTCCCCAAACCCAACCTTAAAAGTTATAGCTTACCGTATATCGAAAGTTTTTGATTTGTTATGTTTTTTAATATGAATTCAATTCAAAGTTTGATCATCTGCCATTGTTTACTCGGTTATCCTTTTTAAAGGTCAGATTCCACGTCACTGTTCTTTATTAGCCTGTAATCATGACCTTTAAATTTATTTTCATTTTGTCCTGTACTAATACTTAAGATTTTCTTATTAACTATTGACCGTCCCCATGGAGAGTAAAAAATACTATACTTGTATAAAAAAAGATTTCAAATTCATTATGTCCACTAAATTATTTAAAAAATTACTAAGACGTACAGGGACTTTTTAACACAATGTGTGGGTATATAATTATTTATAATTTGAAATACTTTGCGTATTTAGTTTTCCAAACGGGTAGGGCCTAAATAACTTTCCTATTCTTCTAAAATATAAATATATTTTGTAACTATTTTGTTTGTATTAAAATAAATTGCTCGATTTCGAGATATACGTATATTATAGGCCGTTTTTAAAACCTGATCCTTTGAGGGAGAGATGGTGGAGGGGATTTGTTTATCCTGCCATCATCCCATTGGCTGGAGGCTTTTGGTTTTTTGTTGTTTTTGTTTTATTTCACTGTTGCATACCAGCTGATAATGTCACATAACAACATATTGTGCATCAGTTTTACAATATTATTAGCAACAGTTGTTTTTTTATCAGTTTACTTTAGAACTGTTACTTTATAACAAAGTATACATTTTGCTTTAAAACATAACAGCTGACTAGGAGTTACTGAAATGTATTATAAGTTATAAAAAAGGTTATTGAAATAAATCAGCTACTCGAACATCTTTGTCACGAGTTTAAATGTATTGTTTACCGTTAAAATTTTTTTACAATTTAAATCTTTCCCCCACCCCAATTTTCTTGAGAAGGATCAGGTTTAAAAAACGGACTATAGTAAGTATATGATTCATCAATTTAATAACTATAAATTTCAATTCTATTCAAATAACAAAATTAAAAAACTGTTATAATTTATAGAACAATCGTAATTTGTTATATTATTCGGCAAGGTAACATTAGTGCCACATTGTGTTAAAGCAAGACAGTTCTTCCAGTTAATCTATACTAGTCCACTTGTTGCTCAAAATGAGCAATTTATTTTAATACAATACAAAAGTAACATTTAAATATAAATCAATGACATCCGACCAATCCAATATTAAAAATATCAGTAATAATAAAAAAAAAAAAAAAAAAAAAAAAAAAAACTACCCGTATTTACAGCTCTACATTAACAGATGTTTAAAATGTTCAACCCAAATCTAATGTTATTCTAATGGGAAAATTTCAAATTTAGCTTGTGTATAGCCATTGTTTTATGTCCGATTTTCATCAATTTTGGCGGAAACAACTACGGACCAAGCCCTATCCATCACCATCAAAAACTTGAATAACGGTTGAAAATTGTAGGAGGAGTTCCCAACACAAAAAAAACCCTTAGCGTATGAAATAAGTATAGATTTATAAAAGAAGAAGATGTTTTTACGGTATCTATATTTGTGTATGTATATATATATGTATATTTATAATCGATAAACTCGGAGACCAATGAACCGTTTGCTATGAAACTCGGTACGTGTTATGGAAATTTCAAGATTTGTATAAGTCACACCACATAAGTTGACGAATAGCCAAAAACAGCTGGGTAGGGCGAGGGAGGAGAGGGGGTACTTTTCCAAAAACATCGAGCTTACGTTACATGCAATTTTTTTATAGAACAGCTGATTATCCAATCATTTTAACGGAATAGTAGTGAAAATTCATTCGTCAAGTTACATGGCGAGGGTTATAAGCCTTTTTATAGCCCTCAGGGCTTATCCCCAGGACCGTCATAAACGTGCCTATTTCAGCGTTTAATTTTTTCAGCTGTGGTCATGGAAACAATCAAACCAATTTTTAAACCGATTTACACTTACTCAAAATATTGATCCAAAAATAAACTGCCCCTGATATTAATAGAACGTCAAACTGCACAATCGTTTAAAAGAAATATTAAAAATACATCCTGCAAAAAGCTGTTTACCCATATGATGAGTTTTTTGTTATATTAACCCTATATCTGGCATGTACTGATTTCTCTCAGTGGCAGAGATTTTTCGTGCACTTGGTAGTGGTAACGCATTATCCACAACAAAAAAATATTTCTGAATATAATTATATATGTATGGATATTTTCTTTTTCAGAAAAAAACTGTACAATACAATGATGTAAAAACTTTATTTTTGTTACCAAAGCAATTGGGTGCAGTAGCAAAAGGTTTGTGAATTTTTAGTTTAGGCAAATGACAATTTTTTTAAGCAATCCGCAATAAAGCTAAAAAATTCCTACACATTTTATTTAAATGTGAAAAATGTAGACAATTTATTCCTCTACATGGAAATGTCAAAAAAATTTTGAAATCCTCCAAAAAAAATGTAAAAGTTAGACCTTTTTTCCTAAAACTTTAAACTTTCCCTGAAAATGCAGCTTTTTTCCTCGAAATACCTAAAGATATAAACATGTTCCAGATATAAACAAACATGATACTTTCTAAAAGTAAATTACATTTTCTTTCATAAAATATATATTTTTCTTCCAAATATTAGTCTTCTTCCAAATTTACTGAGCTATCAATGTCAGAAAATGAAACTAAAAATCGTTGTTAATGAGAAGATAATCTTTTGGCCATTTTAAAAAAATGCATAAAACTTTTATTAGGTAAATAGGCCTATCCTATAAAAATTCCAAGATATACAAATTCATAGAATTTTATTGTAGTTTTCAAAAAAGTGCCAGAGATCTATTTTTGTTTACTATCTGGCTTTTAAAATTCATCTGAAGGTAATCAGCTGGTACATTACAATTCACATTAAAGAACTTGCAATAAAAGTTGGTCAACATTTTAAGTCTCTAGAAATAAATCAAAGGCGAGGGGGGCGAAGACTGAAACGATATGACCTTTTTAATTATGATTCGCCACTGCGCTATATCCTAAGCTTTAAGATGACACCTCAATCTAAAAAATCGGTTCAGTAGGTCGAGAGAAAAAGGGGCGTAACAGACAAAACCCTTATAGAAATAAGAAGATAGATAGCAGAAAATATACAACAAAAAAGTTTTACAAGTGAATATACGATAAAGCGTACTGATTTCACGGACCCGACAACAGGGGCATCATAGGCTTAGGCACTTTTTCACAATAATATTATTACTATTTTGGTGTCTTGTACCAATACAGTACTTTTAAATAGTATCAACATTACAATAAAATAAAACTTTCAAAATAACTTAATTGTAACTTACAACAGTAACAAAGTGAAAAGGCCAATGGGATCGGTGTTGATCACGAAATCTGGGCTGAATTCAAAAGCTTCGCAAAACTAAATTTTCCACCACACAGGATAGCAGCTGCAACTGAGTTGCAGAAGAATTCTTCTTCTTTCTTTTGGTATAAATATTACCCGGAGAAATATAATTTATACAGAAAAAATTTTATTTTCTGTTGGTCCTTCCCAGGACTATTTGTCACAATAGACATTAACGACATTGTCGACATTAAGTCACAAAACATACATTTATGTGAAACGAATTCCCGAAATGTGATCACCAGAAAACTTTCATGAAATTCCGGTTGGTAAAGCTGGCATTTCTGCAGGATTCTTAGTTATTTTTCTATTAGTCGACAAAACTCCTCAATTCTGTCTCGCGCCAGAACATGAGTTCAAATTATTTGTTTTTATAATACTGTGCGTGATGAATAATAGTCGCTAGATAATGTTTTATGTATGAAAATGAATCCTACGAATCTCTCGAATGAGTATTGTAGCGCTTACGGCCGTTTTCTGCCTTAAATCTGTAAATGAAGGAGACATGTCAAAGAGGTCCGTGCACGGACCATGCCATTTCGCAGTTGAAAAATAGTGGTCCGTACAAAGACCTTTGCCAGATAGAGGGTTAAAAAGGTTGGTATAAAGTCTATTTTTTATTGTTGAAAAACATTTAATTTTGTGTTTATTTTATATTTTGTGATACTATGTTTTAAAAAGCACAAAAACATTGACGTTTTAATTGATTACAGCTGTAATAATGTACACTAAATAAGGAAATTTAAAAATTCAAAGAATTTGTAAAAATTAATGCGCGAGAACTCGTGCAGCCACTACAACGGTCATACGACGGCGCAGCGGAGCCAGCGACAGCGAGCTAGCATGATGTGGCCCGTGCGCGTGTGAGGCGGGCGATGCAGAGTGGCAACACTGGATCGTGGCGGGGACGGGAAATGCCGAATCCAGCCCGCTCGAGACTGCCGCGCCAGCTAGCGGCATTCTGGTGGAACTAAGGGCGAACACTCTGTAAAGCTTTGTACTCTGTGATGTAACGTAGTTTTTGGAAAAGTACCCCCTCTCCTCCCCTCGCCCAACCCAGCTGTTTTTGGCTATTCGTCAACTTATGTGGCGTGACTTAATAGTACCAAACAACTTCGCTGTTCCTGCTGAAATGTTCTCTCATGCACCTAATAATTTTTTTCTATTAATTTCTCACACACCGCGTCGATGAACGTGTAACATTTTCTAAAATAACATATTAACTCATTTAATTAATGAGATGTTAAAGTTCATTTGGATAGTAGCCTATTAATGACAACTGCAAAATACATTTTATGTTTAATTCAGTTTCAGTTACAATAAAATATCAACCTTTAAAAATAACTAAAATTGGGTTTGATCACAGTTAGCCCTCAGCATTGCACATTCAGACACTTGGCAAACTTTGAAACTGGCTTGGGAGGTCCTATGTCACTTCACACTCGTATCTGTTCCAAACGAATGTGAGTGTGAGGGAATAGTGTAGTGCTTAGACGCGTGTTATGGGCCGCGAACTCGGAGTTGATTGGAACAGTTGGAACAGGCTATTTCATCATAATGTTCCAGTACGAAACTGTTTTAAACGGGTAACTGTTCCAATAAAACTGTACTGTTTTTACATGTTCTATCACATCTCTATCAGCCCAGCCCGCCAAGTCGCCATTTCGCTTCCACTGGGGCGGTTAGTGTACAAACGTCATTCGTCAGTGTTGTGTGGCGTTGTTAATGTCGCATTAGAACTGACAGCCTGTACGCTTGTGGTTTGCTTGTTAGTAGTGAGTGTGCGACTGTGTGTTGTTGATTTGCTCATAACTCTTTAATGCTGTATTTCATGTGAGATTGAATTTAAATTTGATATACGCAACAATTTTTGTTATATTTTTAAAACATAGGCCTAATGGATGGGTGAAAAAGACTTAGTGGCGCGGAATACCGAAAATTATAGCTGAAGTGAAGAAGAAGAAGGAAAATGAAGTACTTGCCCAAACTAAAGTTAGATTCCTTCTTTAAAAAAAGCAATGTTGCCGCAATGTGGCTCCTTGGAGGGTACAAAGGGAGCCGTTGTGGGGAGGGGGGGGGGGTGAAGGGGTGGCAGATTAATATATGCCCATGGGCGAAGAAAATGTAAATCCGGCCCTGGATCCCACGTTAAACTTTAGGTCCCTAGATACGAAGTTCATTGTCTGTTGAACTATTAATTAACAGTCCTGTCTCACACTCATCTTTCATTAATATTCAAGTTAAAATACCTACTATGTGAGGTCCCTGTCTCAAAATAGTGATATAGTCTTCCCCTCTCCACCCGCCCTGGATCTCCAACTCTCCTATGTACTATAGTCAACATTCCTTTATTTTTTTCTTCATTAAAATACAAAATCTTACTTCAGTCTTCTTCTCTTGACTCTAATGTAATGGACTTGAAACCTTTGTCATAGCTCTTAATAATTCCTTTTTAAGCCTTAATGTTGAATCACCCACAAATAAATGGAAAATTATTTAATTTTGATCAACATTTTTCACTGTTATTAGATTGCAATTAGACTATGTGAAACAAGATTCAAGAAATGTGCCTTCAACAATGCAGATCTAAGGTGTAACTTTCCTGTTGATAATCCCATTGTGTCTTTGCAGGTACAAAAAGTGAACAACGTTGTGGCAAGAAACGGATGAGCCTTGCTTGATCGTGGAGCACAGATCGCTGGAAGTGGCATCATACGATCTGCGCGGTCTCCGACCGGACACATTCTACAAGATAGAGATCCGAGCGCACAACATCATAGGCTTCAGCGTTCCCGGCCAATTGGTCGTCAAGACTGCCAGAGGTGAGTACTGTTTGCAACTGTTACTCGGGGATGTGAGAAAATATTACTATACCCGCACAGTTTGTAGATTCTTTTCTTGAAAGATGTGATGAGTTGCAAAAATTGCTTTTTGGATAGGTGGCTGTGATATCTGTTTCACTCTGATAAAAATATTGTGGTAGAATCAGCTGAATGGGTAGAGTAACCTACCACTCGGAAGTCCAGGCTCAATACCCATGAATAAAAGATAAAATTTAAAACTTATATGGCCACAGTGCTTTGAGAAGGCTCTTTAGGTCGTTGGTCTTATCTTTATAAAAGTAGTCATTATTATGATACCTTAGTGGCACAAGTCTAAGGTCCTGAAACTCATAGCAAAAGTCTTTGTCAAGTATTTTACACAAACGATTTACTCTATTTGAAACTGTGTGTTTCAATAGAACTCCTTCATTCCTTTTAACTGAGACTTTTGAGAACCCATGCTCAGGATGTATATTTGTCTATTGAGGATTTGATAACAGTGTTTTATTGAATTGATCAATTTATTGTTTGAACGTGTAATCACATTAAATTTAACATTGTAACACACTGATCACAGATTAAATATCTAAAAATAAATAAGTACAATAGTAAAAAGTGGTCAAGTAATGGATATCATTGCACAAGAGGCTTAATTATTATTTCAATTGTACAAGATAATTTTCAAATAAAAAATTTACCCATTACAGTACATAAATACCAATCCCTAATCAAATAAAATTTACGAGTATATCTGTATTTAATGCTTTTTATGTTTAAAATTTAAAGCAAACCATGGAGTACGAACTTTCCATCCAATTGTTTCAATAGATATTAATATCTATTAATTATAAATAACTATTATATATTTTATTGTTATATTTTTTTTGACACGAAAGGTACAATTGTATATTAAAATAAATTCTTTAGACAACATTAAAAACTACCATAAATTTTTAGCTTTTTTCCGACACTTCAAATAAAATATTTCTACAAATCTAACTTTTACTTGGAATAAGAAATTTGCCTTTCTTTTCTTAGCTCTATGTACTATTAATAAATTTATAGTAATGTTTAATACTAAATGGCAACCAACTAACCCTCTACATTATATTTAAAGGTACCTAATAATTTTTGAAAGTACATGAATGTTTTTATCTGATAGATTCAACATACCCTCACGACGAGTCTCTTGTGAATGGCTCCTCGCCTAAGGAATTGTCTTCGTCCTTGAGTCATCTGGTTATTACATGTTTCTCATTACTGTATCTCAGACCACACTAACTGTTCTACCTGTGGACTATGTTTGATTTCAACTTTAACATATCATTCCGTCTTATATTCGGACTCAGTGATTTAGTGTTTGATGACAAGTATTTTGGTGTTTCTAAGTTGTCTAAATTTCTAACTCTTTCTGGAAGTTATTTGGCTTTGTATACTTTTTTGTGTATGATGGACTGTATGATGAATTGTTGATATTACAACTTATAAACACCAAGATATTTTAAATGTAATTCTTAAAGAATTGAAGTGAATTTTGTATTAAGGTACTGGTTTTAACAAAGTAGTCTACTTAAATTTTTGTGACTATTTCAGTTATAACATTTTAAAATATTTAAAATTCATAGGAATTGCAAATTAATTTATGTTGGGCTCTCTTTACTCTATTCTTAAATTTGTGTTTACTTTTTAAGCTAGACTGATTGAACATCAAGACAACACATTTTATCAAATTATTGATAAAACTGATGAACCTTGTCTTTCAATTAAACCGACATCTTTGAAGCACGGTTGGGCATTTATGTAAAATGAACCTAACAAATGTAATTTGTTAATTTTTCATTTTTTATAATTGAGTTTTCTATGCTTTTTTTTTTATTTTTCCTGTATGTGAAAAGCTAAATATTTAAAAAAAATCCACATATATTTGAGTTATTATGTGTTTACTAAGATATTAAACATGTAGATTTAACTTATTTTTTTATAATTTTTTTTATTTAAATTTTTGTATAAGTTTAATGCTCATTACAAAATTATATTTAAAACATTTCCTACAATCAGTATTATTACATTAGTTTTGATATGACCCATTGATGCTTTTTCATGGGGACCTAATTGTAATATGTAATATTGATCAATGTCTGGATTCTCTTTTGTACATTTTATTTTAGGGAGCTCAAATTGTCAGTTATTATAACAACGGAAGGGACTTTCAGATAGATTTGTCAATTGTAATAATAGAAACAGTAGTTTTAATCTATAATCAATGTTTAATAACAATAAGATTTTTTTTTGTTTAAATTGCAATGAAATTCATTTTATCCAATCTTATATTTTAAGATGGTACTGCATTTCATGAGGTAAAACATTCGCATGGTATCGGTATATTAAAGCATGCAATTTCACAGAATACAATTATGTTTTTTTACACTGTTATTTTTTACGTTTTCCACTTTTAAAGATTAATCCGTTTTTATTGTCACACACACCTTTGGTGCTTTTCTCATTATTTGTTGTATTTGCATGGTTGTACTTATTATCATTTAACCACCCTATCAATTCAAGTGTACCCTACGTTGATTTATGTAGTTTTGATTAATGTATTCTTAGTTTATCTGGGTACTTTGCCTTTATAACTGTTGTCATGTTGTCTTACTCCGATATAGTTACTTTTCAAACTAAATATTTGTAAAACATGTCTTTAAAATCTTGTTTCATATTGTGAAATTTTTGTCTGACTTTTTGTATGAATTGCACAAGTTGTTTATATATACCTTTACTAACGTTTCAGAAGATTATAGTAGTTTTTAAACTTTAAAATGGAACATTTTTTTAAGTACGGTACTTTATTGACCCAAATGAACAAGCAGTGATACAGAATTCTTCCACCGCAAACTATCCTTATTTATATTAAATCAAAATAAGCACAGATCTATTAATAGTAATTAATTAACAAACTATCTTTACTGTGGAAATGTCAGGTTATATTTTATACTTTTAACAAGGTTTTCACCGCTAGGAATAGTTAGTTGACAATAAGAAGTTTTGAATGCGAGAGTGTGTGTTGTGTGTGGTTGATGCTATGAATGATTTTGTGCGTATGGTTTACCGTGTTCATCGTGTAGATTAAAAAGCATTGAATGTTTTTTGTGAATGTTGCTCTATGGATGAACTGTGTTAATTTTATGAAAAACTATTATGAGTGTTTCAAAGTGTAAGAGTTTAATAATTACAATTCAATTGTACAGAAGTATTAAATACTTGTAAAAAGTTACAGATAGATATTTACTGTGCTATTGGTAAAATTATGTAATAAATTAAAGATTGTATAATATCAATTTTGTGTTTCAATGACCTTGATACAGCTATAAATGGTCTTTTAAAATCGTTAAATGATATATATAATGTAATTTAACAGTAATTATCATA
>CM061537.1:57877440-57963093 GCA_030545055.2 Neoaliturus tenellus | reverse complement strand
TAAAATAATTATATATTAAAATTGTATTATTTCAAAATCAAATTTATGAATTGTTTGTATATGTGTTAGATTAGAACAATCAATTATTAGTGTCCCACCTACAAAATATTTTAGAAGTCAATTTACTAGAATTGAAACCAAACAATCTCATTATTTAAACTTCTCTTGACCAAACTCCATGAACAAGCTTCATATACTTCTTATAATTATTTGATTTACGGTAGTTTTTAGTTTGAAATGTTGCTGAAAATTCTTTCCAAGCTTTCATTGTTGATTATTATTGCTTAAAATACTCATGCTTACTGAAATTTGAGCTTATCAGCAGTGTTTCTACTGTTATTCTTCTATTGTTTGATTTAAAAAAAACCAAGTGATTTTTATGAATTTACAAGACTGATGGCATGTGTAACCGGTCTTGTTGTGTTCAGCCTGACACGGGACCGGTTGTCGGTTGAGAAAATGACGCCAGACACTCTGGCGCTGATATTCGCCTCGCTGAAGGACTCGGAGGCTGGCGTCTATACTTGCACAGCCGTCTACGCCGGCAGCAAAACCATCAGCAAGTCCGTTCGCGTAGACACAATCTGTGAGTCGTACAATTAAGTTTTTAGATGTAGAGAATTTTTAATTCATCAGACTATGGTTTTCAATTCTTATGTGCTTGGTTATTGCCCCTTTCTTTTAAAAGATTCCATAAAAAATTCAATGAAAGCATTCATTTTTTGAGTGACAAAATTATTGTATAATTGACTATGATATATAAAAGGAAATAAAATCAATCAGAGTTTGTGTGTAGAGCTTTTTCTACATTTTTAGTAAAATTTTTATTTTTAATGATTTCCTAATCAAAGTTTTATTCTATTAATTTACACACAGTGCATTTACCTTTGAACAAGAGTTTAGAGATTTTGTCGTAGAAAAGCCATAACGCTGATCTCAACCAAGGTTTATGTTCCATAAACATGAGTTTTAACATAAAATAAGCATGATATTCATGTTATGTTTGAAACTGATTTCAATAAATTAAAATCAATACTCCAATTGTTTAACCCATAATGACTTAAAGCAAGTAAATAAGGGAGGCTATCTTACTTTTTTTGACATTAGCTACTGTCATAACTATAATCCATTTATTCAGTAAGCTATCATTACTTAATATTCTTTTATCATATTCCATAAGAAATTACTGTTAAAATTTTTTTTTTATCTAAAGCGTTGTATAAACATTACACTTTCCAACCCTAAATTTTCTCTTCAGATGCCATAACGTGGATCGATGCGCCAGAAGAACAATACCCGATCATGGGCAGCAAGTACAAAGTGAAGTGTAAAGTCCAAGCGAACCCATCACCCATTGTCGACTGGCTGCGCAACGGGCAGCAGATCCAGTCAACCAGCAATGATCGATACGTCATCGACAACGACGGACTGGTCATCAAGAATGTGACGGAGGAAGACGACGGCATATACATCTGCCGAGCCATCGTCCTGGACACTGGCGAACTGAGCGAGAGAAACATCAAAGTCGAGGTTAGTATTCACAATAAATGAGTCACATTATGAGCTATTTGTACTTAAAGTTAAGATAAGTTAAGTTAAGTTAAGTTTTAAATTTTACGTGTAATCTTGCTCTGAGTGTATACCAAAACAAGTAATTTATAAGTTTCTTCCTTTGATTGTTGTATAAGGGCCTAACAACAACAATGATTTAGATTTCCAAGGATTTAGATTATGTGGATCATGCTGTACTTTTAATGAAACTAACTGATTATGGAATTGATGGAAGCTGCCTTTCTTTGATAAAGTCGTACATGTCAAGAAAGAAACAGAGAACTATAATCTCAGTTGAAGGAATTGGACACTTCGTGGAATGGAAAGATTGGTGTTCCCCAAGGGTCAGTTTTAGGCCCAGCATCACTTTTGTTAACTAAAATTATTTAAATTTTTAACTTAGTGATTCAACTTAATTTCTCGGTAGGTGACAAAAATTTCAAGGCTGTCATCCTCATCGTCTGGCTTTTTCCAAATTTTGAATAATATATTTCACTCACACGAGATTTTTAAAATGTTCCTTAAAATTCACATAAGAGAGATGACAGGAAACAAAATACCCTCATCGCAGCAGACCTGCGTACTAAGCGAATTTCCAATGGAATTTCAAATTATATACTTTTTCCCATAAAAACATCATAGGAAGGGTATGTAGGTTTGCTGCCATGGGGTGTTGTTAGAAAATCTAAGTTAATCAATAATTGATGAAGGTAAACACAAAATTGTATCAAGCTCTGGCAATTTTTTATTTTCTCCATAAACTCCATGGGGGTGAGTAGGTAGGTTTGCTGACATATGGGTTTTGTAGGTAAGTATAAAATAAACCCAATCTAGATAATGTACATACCAAATTTGATTATGTTACATTAACAAATAAGCAAGATATAGGGGTTTCTTGATTTCCCATAAGAATAACATGGAAAACACATTTTTGGATTTTCCCCGTAACCAGTTATGCTAAGATAAAAATTTAAAATACCAAATTGTTTGTTTTTTAATTCTTTTAAATGGTTTCAGTTAAAATTTACGAATTTTTAAAACTGATGTCCAAAAATGCCAAAAACCCATTTTTGACCCCTTTGAAACCCCATAAAACCCCGTTCCCATAACCCGACAATGCTGGTTCGCGAACTCATGAAAATAGACCTGGTCTTACACCTTCATACCAAATTTCATCAAAATCGGAGGTCCCCTTCAAAAGTTATCAGTACCACGGACACACATATATATAGATAAATAGATAGATAGATATAATATATATACATATATATGAAAATGAACAAATGGTGTTTTTGGCTTCTGGGGACCTCAAAATGAAAAACTAAAGTGGTCCCGGGCTTAGGTCTTACCATGGCTACTACCGTAATAGCGTATTCCCTAAAGGGAAATCCGCTAAAAGACATTACTCACATTAAAACACAAGTAACAGATTTTGGCCAAATAATGTTCACTACAACATATCACACGCAGGTAAACTTGTTGTCATGAAAAAAGGAACCAAAGTGAAACTAATACAAAGGAGTTACTGTAAGGTTCATTTTACTGACATATTGTTTATAATACAGATAAATTTTAAGGTAAACCAGTCCAAACCTCTAATGAATGTGGTCATAACAAAGATCTATCTAGTGACCCTAATCCTAGAATTGTTAGCCCTTCGAAGTCTCCACAAAGTGTGTTAACAAAGATTTTTTTAATAACTCCAACAATCCCTGCACATCTTTTTCTTTCCAATGACGGACCTAAAAAAATTTTCCCATCTACTTAGTAAGAACATTGTTTATTAATTGAAATCAAATACTTGGCCTTCTCCTACACCTTATTAATTTATTCTTTTTAACCTTGTTTCCATGTAAGTAACACTACCACAAAAAAAAGATTTTATGAAAGTCGTCACTAACATTTTATAATAAGTATTTCAATAGCTGTTTCCCCTGAAAAAACTTTAAAAATTAAAATATTTTATCCCGTTCTTCCAACTTAAAGCTTGGAATTGCAGTGACGTAGTCCTTAATACACGTTTTACCATCACATACAATTTTATGGTTGACGAAATTATTAAATAATTTATGTCAATTATTATCATTTCACACCCACCCATTTTAGAATAAATCATTTAAGAATTTCAAATTACCATTGTACCTAAAGCGTTGTATCCCCTCGTTTTGAACATGCAACCTTCATATTGTGAAGAGTAATTTTCTATTCGGATGCTATCCAGGCTATTATAAAATGGTCTTTGAAACAGCTCTTTAATGTAAATAGTTAATTGAATGTGGTGTTGCAAGGACTTAAACAGGTAACGGTCATTGCTAGTGGCTCATTTCGTCGGTCGGATGAGATTTCATTTACACTTAAACTAATAGGCCCTTTATGTTTATTGTTTCCATCTCGCCATTAGTTTTCGGCATTAATGGTTGTTTTATGTCTGTCCTTTCAGCAGATTTTGGATCCTGCATGAATAGATGATGTTTTGGGATGATTATTACTGGAGTGAATGCTTCTATTTATACAGTATTACATTGTGTTATATGATATTCTGCCAAAAGCATTATATTCCGCTTATTCAAAGCTTATAGCACGTTATTCAAAGCTTTAATATTCCGGTTTTATAAACAATAGTGTTACCAAAATAAAATCTGAATCATTTATTTACCACCCTATGCCTGTTTATATTTATGTAAATTGAAGTATTTGAGATTATACCTGCGAAATATCAAGAAGGTAGAAATACTTCTAATACAAATCGTTTTAGATACAATTTTGAAGGGAGAAAAGTGGTACTGTATGCAATCATTTTAAATAAATATTACAAACAGTTAGTGAATTTTAGTTTATTCATTAACATCCAGCCATTAACAACCAGTGAAAAGTTGATAAATTCAACAAACAATTTATTATTTCAAGTTAAAAACACAAATTTTCTCATTCACAATAATGGTTTTATAATATAATCCTTCTTTAATTTTTTAAATAATCATATTTATGTTATTTTAACACTTATTACTTGCTAGAGGTAGTCCTAACTTTGGACTACCTCCAATGCTTGGTAATGCTTGGTAGTCCTAACTTTACTTCTTTAATAAAGATATGTTTTCATTTAGTTTCATTTAAAATTATCATTGTTTATTATAAGAAGTCATTATTTAAAAAATCATGAATAAAAGTAACTCCCATTTTCTTAAATAAACTAATAAGACGAAAGTACATTAACATAAACCATTAAATAGCCTAGTTGTCTAATTGTTGAGGCTAATTTAATCGACAATTATCATGTCTTTAAGTATATACAATTTAATTTGTTGTAAACGCCAAGCAACTTCAAACCCAAAAACATTTGATCCACGTTAAATGTAATACATTTTGCCTGTTATTATTGTTATTATTTCCCTTTATGATATATGCAAACTACATGCATGATGGAAGTGACATTGCAGGAAGTACATTATGCCGACCCCAATATGGCCACAATATGTAACATGAAACACATATGGCGCCGTAATATACTGTATCATCTGATCCATTCTGTTTTAATGACAGGGAATACACAATTATCACACCATTAGTAACTCGATTTACGTTTAACATTCATGATTAATTATATTACAACAGTGTTTAAGATTTATTTATAGCTAGATTAATATTATAATTATTCAAATTTGTTATCTTTTTCTATCGCAGAAAAAAGCTTAATGCTAAAAACAATTGAACTACAGGGAGTATATGGAAAATATTAACAATGAGAGCATAAAAATCATGATTTGAATTCAGGAAACACTAAATTTTAATGAAACCATAACTTAATTGAACTTAAACATAACCAATTTTCAAATCATTCGCCGTTTTGCTTCCATTTTCACCTTTGTCAGTCTCCAACAAGGACATTAACAGTCGTTTTTAACATGTTAAGTTGACATTGTTAACCATGTCGAACTATAAGGAGTGTAGAACTATCGAGAGTTGAACTATCGAGAGTCGAACCATCGAGAGTCGAACTATCGAGGTTCTACTTACTGTACTTACATTCCATAATTTAAATTTGGTTTTGGAGTTATGTCAATAATCAGTTGCAGTTGTCCACAAAAGTTGGTTTCATAGAGATTAAACATTTATAAAACAAGGATTAGAAATCTGTGTCAATTAAATATAAAACACTGTAACTATCAGAAATTTTTTCTATCAAAAATGGAATTGGCACTGTGTTGATTGAACTCAACAAAATCAAATCAATTATTCTTTTTTAATTTCTTTTACATACAATAAATACAGGAAATACAAAAACAAATAATGCAAATCCAAACACAATTGTGTATACTACCACTAATGATTTCTGAAACTAACAGTCTACTAAAATAAATGAGGTTAAGTTCATCGAAAAAATATCTCCCTCACATTACAATTGGATTTTATTTTAATTGACATAAACTATGTCATTTATATGTAAAATAATTGCAACACTTTAAGCCAATTATAAAACATATAAATGGAAGTGCGATTCAGTAAAAATAATTAGAAATAACTTAAACATGGCTGCTAATTTATTTTTTTTAAACCTGGTCTCAGTGTGATAGTATAAATTTATATTTTTAATAATGAAAAAATAACAAAAATCATATCTCACAACAAAGACAAATATTTGTCAAAAACAAACACAATTGACTCGCAAGTTATTCCAGACGTCCAATAGCAGATGTCAAAGTTGCTTTGCCAGCGAGATGCGGGCGGTCGCGATGACTTTGTAACAGTCGTATGACGGCGGCTGTGATCGATGTGTTATCTGGTATCGGCCGCGCGTTGTCACTCCCGAGCGCTGATGACCATGTCAGGTATGCGGTAACCAGGCGGTATGAAATGCCTCACATTCCATCCCCATGCCGGCCAGGTTATGTTTCATTAAACACCCTCTATTCTGAGAAACGACAATTTTCATGTCAGAACTGTACGTTTGTAAGTATAAATAAAGTTGGAAATAGGTTGAAGTTATGGCACTCTTTTTTTACAAACTGTTGACAACTTTTATTGTTGAGCTAAAAAATTTTGTAATAGAATATTAGACAAATTTTTATTCCTTGGGTCTTTAAATGGAGCAAACTATAAAATCTATTGAAAACTTTTACTTTCACAATTACGTAGCATACAAGCATTTATGAATAACATAGGTTATTTATAATCACAAGACTCAAAGATCTACAAATTTAAAACTAAGAGTACTAGCCTTTTATAATTTTAGACTATTACTATTTTTATTTCCTAGGATAAAAAAATATTTTCGAGATTGTTTTTAAAACCTAGCATGGTTGTCTTAGTTGAACACAACAAAATTGTGAATTCATAAAAGTATTTTTAAGGCTATGTGATAATTTTATTTTAAATAACACCATTGAGAGTCGTACGGGAGGAGAATTATTGATTTTTTAATACAAAATTAATCAGAAGCAGTGAATCACCGACAATATTCTATAAAGAATATGGTTCTAAAAGTTGTGTTCACAACTCAGAGCGCTTTAAAGATATATTAAGATTAAATTCTGACGGTATGAAATGTTTGTGATGGTTGGATAAATTTTTTGTATTCGTGGCTACTCATCACTTAATAAAAAACACTTTTTTAAAAAAATGCTATATTTCGAATTACCTTCGTAATTCATCCTCAGGCTAAATGATAACAAATTCATAAAGTGTAAGCACAAACAGAATTTTTTAGTTAATATAAAACAATGTATAATAAGAATGATAAAATGTATAATAACAATGATAAAATGTATAATAACAATGATAAAATAAAATAAAATAAAATAATGTAGATTAATAGGTGGATATTTTAGACATAAATATAAAAAAAATATTTGTATACTTTGTTGTTGTTTAGGTTCCCAAGGGTTTTGCAAGTTCTATTTTTCTTTTTATTTCTTCTTGAATCACGGGTATATACATTTTACTTCATGATGTGCTCGGTTTGGAAATTGCATCTTTCTCAATCAGCATACATGCTGCTTCTTTTATATTACAATTTTTCCACTTCCTTTATTTATATATGATGCTTGTGTTTGACCAATCAACCTTATGCGCCTCTATGAATATGTGTCTGCTAAGTTTTATTAAGATACTAAATATTAAGATTATAACCTCCAAAACATTATTGACATTGCAGTTTGATTATTTAAATAAAAAAATCTGGTGGGAATTTTTCAATCCCTGACCCTACAACCATTGATGTTTGTGTTGGATTTAAAAATGAATTAACTCATTTTATTATTTAAGCTATACATTTTAACAATTAAATTTCTTTGCAACTTGTCTAAATGAACTGAGAAATCGTATAACTTCAACTCAGGATTTTTGTCCTACTGTTTTTTACTCTTCTACTCTTGAATATGAGAAAAGAGAAAAGCGCTATTCTTAGGTGATAAATTCACTTATTTACTTATGTTTATTAAGATTTTTTTAACATTTCACATTGTAGCATAGTTGTAATCATTGAAAAAGCACCTAGCCATAAATGTTTCAATTAATTTAGAAACTTGATAGGTTGTAAGTTTTCAGGGTCAGAAGGCTGATTTATTGTTTACTGGGGCTAACTGACGTTACAAACATTCGTCAATCTCTATCGAGTTTTCAGGTGTAATTGACACCGCGATTGCATTAGTCTGAATTGTCGGTTCAGCCCAAACAATAGTATTAATCTGCCACTTGGAAAACGATACCATAATTGTATTTTCACCCTTGGTGGAATTCCATCAATCAAAGTTATTGTTTTCCATAAATCTTGCCCGCCGAAGTCTTGTAAAAATATTACAATTTGTAAAGAGAAAACATTCTCTTTAAATTGTAAAACCACTATGACATGTGGTCTATTGATGTGTGGTCTATTACAATAACACTTATAGCATTCAGTAAAATTTAACATGAATGAGTTGTTAAACTGTTTTTAAAATCACAAAAATGTATTTAGAAAATTAAAACACTAGTAATAATCAATAAAAATCAATTTAAAAAAATTTTTATTCCTTGAAAGCAGTTCAGTTTTAATCTAATTCAATGTACACAAACATGTTTAAACCCCCGAATAGAGCCGGAACATGAGTTTCTCTCTCTGCAGTACAATATGAGGTTACAAACTATGTTTGGTATGCAGTATTGCTATGACAAAGGTGGCAGCAAAACAGGCATGCCAACAATACACAGCTGTGCTTTGCAGTGTATTCACCGGCCTCATCACATAGTGATCATTTGGACAGCGACAAAACAGCTTTTCTACACTTTTTTCCTTCTTCCACCAACCTTTTTCTAAATTTTATACTCATTTAAATTTATTAGAACAGTTTGATAAAAAAAACCAAGTAAAGTATAGTGTTTTCACTTGTTTGGGTAAAACGATTGGTAGTCTTAAAGTCCAATTATCATGACAGTTTATGTATCATATTGTATAATTGTTTTCTCCTCTGCACAGATATACCGTACTGAAAAATAAATCTTTTTTAGGCTGGGGAAAATAAACATCATTGTGGGAATAATTGTTATAAACACACACTATTAACAATTTTACAATCCTGTAGAAGCTCTGTTAACCTACTCTTTCGGCACTGGACAATTGTCGCATAACAAAAAAGGTCGGTTAAACCGTATGATATCAGATATATGTGTTAAAAAAAAAATAAATAAAAGATGTAAAAAAATTTTTGAAAGTAATAAATTTTTTCTAACGCAATTAATTTGTTAATGAAGTAAACAGACAAAATATGGTATAAGAAACTGTTAAATAACAAAATTAGCAACCACAGTTAGCACAGTAAAAACTGCCTATAAGAATTATTGCAAGCAAATTTTCCTTGCTACAGAAATGTATCTTCGACTTGTTGAAACATGATTTATATTTAGATCATTAGAACATTAGATATTCGTGGATAACCAACCGTCAGTTATAGGCTATTGATCCGATGTCATCTTTCACTGTAATGACAAGAGGAGTTTCATTAGCTTGTCAGGCAGAAACTTGGACTGATTCATGAGGTCATGGATTTTCCACTATCAAATTAGCAATGGGTTTCCCAACGCTCTGAAATGCTCACTGCCAATATGAGTTTTAAATTAATTGTTTCTCAAAAAGTGTTCATGAGAAAAACTACTCAGCGATAGCAGTGGAATGACAACAATACTGGCTCCAACACTGTCTAATTGTGGGGTACGGTACTCATTGTAAGGTTACCATGGAGACCCTAGTTAAAGGTCACTAACCCCAATCATTTTACTCAGAAGCTGAATAGAACTTTTATTATCACTTTTGTCCATTCTCGGAATCATTTAAAAATACGTTTCATAACTTTAAATTTAAAGTACGGTACACAGTGAAATTAAATAATACTTAACATTTATTTTCTTAAATCCTACAATTATAGTTTTAGTTAGTCCACTTTTTACTAAAAAATGTTGATCCTAGATGTGTAAAACATGTACATTTTCAACCAAAACTTGTTTAAGTATTATTTTAAATTATAAGATAACCCACTTGCTCATTTTGATAAAAATTATCAATGTGTTCTGCTTACAACATTATGACAGATTTTAAACTATTAAAAGCTCTTGTGTGCGTAGAAAAAAACAATCATGTTGATAAGTGATTTTAATGAGATGACTAAAGCCCCATAATGAGCTGATTGTAACTAAGGGAAATCGAGGTAAAAGGAGCAAATATGAAACACCTGAAAAGCAAATGAAGGATCATGTAATGAGAGCATTGAGAAGACAATAAACCTTCTCAAACTTCGGGAGATAATAGCATTACACAAACGGAATCCGATGTCTTTGGTATATAATAGCGCAGGACAAATCCGTTTATCATTATTAACATTATGAAAAGAGATAAGTGTAATCATGCTTGTAGCAGGAGTTTGAAATTAACATTTATGCATCTTTAAGATTGTACTTTGTTGTTGAAATTACCTTAATTATATGTTCTTAAGGTCTATCACATTGTTTTAACAAAAATTTCATTATGAATCAGGCTACTCTTACTTCAGTAATGATTTTTCTCGTATTGAAGGGTGTGCAATTTTCTCAAATTAATTTGATGATAATCTTATTTTTCTGTAACCATGAAAAAAATAGTTTGTCAACTACCAAAATCTTAAACAATCAAGTCATTTTTAATCCTCATAAATTTATCACTTTGCTTTACAATGTTGTGTTACTTATTTTTGTACATTTGGTGTTATTTTGATCTGATTAATTTTGATTTGATGTATATGAAGTTTCATGATTTTCATTGTCTGAATATTAGGGAATAATTATGGGAAGAAAAAGCCAGAAAATAATTTCAAGCGCTGTAGTAGGATTGTACATTTTTAATAAAGTAAAGCACTTTAAATACTAGACTAAGAATTCTAATAATAATTTTGTACTATGATTGATAAGTGTTTTGGTGCTTTGTTAAATTAATGTTAAACCATTTGATATTATGCTAAATCCTATACTATAATATGAGCAATGTCTGAAGGGATGTGTGTTCCACGATCTCGAAATCTAGCAGTTAGAATTCGCTTAAACTTTGCATTTAAGAGTGTTTTTGATCAAAAATAAGTTTGGAAACAGCCTCAATCCCAGGATATATCGAATTTGGTCTATATTTAAGTTTAAAAATCTTGATTTTTAACATTCATTGGTCTTATGGGTTGCTATTTTGGTAACAAAATAACAACAAAAGGTATACAAAAGTAAAGGAACATTAATGTTAAGCAGTCTTTTTGAAACTGTTAACTGTGAAGAGGTATAGTTGGTTGTGGGGACGCGACAAGGTCTGACAGGGACAAGGTATGACAGGGACAAAGTCTGACGGTTTTTGTGGCAGGTTTTGTCCGAGACGACCCCCCGCCTAATGACGCGGAATAGAATGTGTCAGACTTTGTCCTTGTCTGACCTTGTCCCCGGCGGGCCAAACTGAAAACTGTCAGACTTTGTCCGGACCAGTCCAGACAAAACCTGGCACTTTTTCTGACACAAGGCCCGACGATTTTGTGTGCTGCCCTCTCAACTAATAAAGTCCTCAAGGAAATCAAATTAAGTGGATGGTGATATTCTGAAAGAGAATTAAATTTCTTACCTATTGCCACCATGCATTTTTTTAAATACTCAATATTGGCAGCTAAAACTTGCCTCCCAATTAAATAAATGTGATGACCCACGTTTTCAATTTATTTCTTGTAGATCACATTTGTTTACTATTTCATCATAAATCTTTTAAAAAATAGAGCTCTTATAATTATTTGCACATCTACACGGATGAAGTTTTCCAACAACCTACTAATTATCAAAATCGGTGCAGTAAAACTGTAGATTTAGTTGTTCATAGTGAAATAACTCCAATCCAGTATTTTCTCACCAATATCAATTTGAACGGTAATTTTGAAATGATGTGTTAAAAATACATCAATTGTGAAAAGAGTATTTACTGAATATTGTTTGAAAATTACACGTTTCTTAGTTTTACCGGCACGGTTTTTTTAGTTCTGAGTCCTTAAAGTCAGCCATGTCACCGATAATAGCGGCGAACGCATCTCCACCCGAGGCCGCGACGCTGGGTTATAGTTGTCTAGCCGGTCTTTCGTATGACTTATCGCTATCGTGTGATTCATTTTGAGTTAGTGAAAGTATTTTTGAACTGTATGTATCAATAACAAACATAACCTAACCACCGCAGCACGCTGGATGAGTGCGTGTAGCAGGCCCAGTGTTTGGGCTGCGGGCGAAGATGCGTTTGCCGCGATCATCGGTGACATGGCTGACTTTAATGAAGCATAACTAAAAAACCTTAGAAATTATAAACATGGTATTTTCACATAATGTATAATGGTAGTCTTGAATGTCTCAATGCAACTATAACTTTTGAGACTGTAAAATTTCTCACACAATTGTGACATAAAGTTGTCTTGTAAAGCAAGTTAATATAGTCTTCTTTCTTCTTTTAAAGGATAATAACATAAAATTTTTTTTTGAAAACGTGTGTTTTTACTTTTGCACCATTAATCTTTAAAAAGTCAAACTTTCCTATTTATTTGCACCTCTATACACGGAAGAAGCTTTCCAATGACCCATTAATTAATAAAATCGGTCCCATAGAACAGTAGATTTAGTTGTACAAATTTTAATAAAAATATCACTAATTCAATATTTTTTCACAACTATAAATTCTGAGGTTGCTCAGCTTTTATTGAAATAAAATTTAATTGGTGGGGCAATTGACTGATATTCAGAAAAAGAAAATGAAATTTCCTACAAACTTATGTTAAGCAAGGCCTACTCAATATATTCAGACAAAAGTTGCCTCCAAATAAAAAATTTGAAAATCTCCGTTTTCAATGTATGTCTTATGTAACACATAATTTGTATATAACTGAATTATATAATAGTATATAGATATATTCAAGTACAAAACTTGTCATTTTTCTCAGATTGTGTGCATCGTATGAGAAATCAATATAACGGTGATATTGGTTTGTTCAAAGTTATTTTTAAAATTCGATTAAATTAGACCTTTATGAATAGGAATTAAACGAGCAAAAATATACCGGTACTGATATTCACCAAAACATGGTGCACGATGTATCTAAAAACCTTAGAGCGGTTTATGGGGTCCGTGTGCAAACAGACATACATAGACCTACATAAAAATATAAATTACTCGTATTGGAGTATAAGATATATATAAACGAAAGGAGTTTTTGCTTATAGGGGCCTCAAAATAAAAAATAAAAAAGTAACATGCTCCCGGGCTACCGTGATATCGTGTTTTCGCTAAAATCTTTGAAAACTGACCAGAAGAATAAAAATCAATTTAATGTAAATACAAATACAACACGATGTACTATTTGCAATGATTGTTTTTTAAATCATAGGTTATAAGAAATACATCTCATATAAAGCAGCCTGTATTTACAGAAATAAAATACCGGCGGCGGGCTGTTCGGCGCGGCGCGCATCGGCGGCGTGTGGGAGGCAAATGTGTCTGGTTTTGTCTTTGTCAGACCTTGTCCCCGGCGGGCCAAACTGAAAACTGTCAGACTTTGTCCGGGCCGGTCCAGTCAAAGCCTGCCACCTCAGGAATGTGGATTGGAATGTGTCATATCTTGTCCTTGTCTGGCCTTGTCTTTGTCAGACCTTGTCCCAACCGAGCCAGACGAAAGTGTCAGGTTTTGTCTCTGTCCGACTTTGGTAGCTTCCCGTTGGTTGTTGGTGAAAACTTAATAGTTTTATTACATAACAAAAGTGAAGTAAAACCAACGAGCGAGGCTCGGTTAACCTGGTACTAATATCATTAACAGCCTGAGTAATGTTCACCTACTTTGACATATTTACTTGCATATAACTTTGACTACAAAAATCAATACCCACCAATAACTCTAGTAACTTCACCGTCTGTTCGGCAGGTGCACATCCCTCCGTCGTTTGACGAGAAGATGCCATCGACAGTAGAGGTGGTGGAGGGGGAGTCGGCCAGCGTAACGTGTCTGGCGAGAGGCAAGCCCAAGCCGCACTACTCGTGGATACGCTCCGACAACGACCTCAACTTGGCCAGCAGTGGTCGGTCCACGGTCAACGAGAACACAGGTAGGCCAACCTTATATGTCTTCTGCTTTACCGTGACATCCCAGAGTTAGTGGGTCTGTGACCCACATACACCAGGGCGCCAGGACCCTAGTAAAGAATGAACTTAATGTTTTAGATTTCTTCATAGTTATATTAGTAATTTGTTTCAGAAATTCCATTAAAATTATGAAAACCTATAATATTTTACATTACAACTTATGTTTGTTTTAAAAGGAGGAAAGAATTTTTACTTTGATGGGAATGCTTTGATGGAAATGACAATGAAAACTATCATGTTGGTTAGTTTATTCCTTTTTCATCCAAATCATCCAAACGGAAATTGAAAAAGTTAAACGGTCCTACTGCAGTCAAAGCAACACAGACTGAGAGTTTATTCAGTAAACTTGTGTAATCAACCTTTGTCAAACATTGTGATGCTACTCATTTCTTTCTGTTTGGTAAAAATTGAGTTTTAAGATAATTATAGTGTGTGTAACTCCACACACTTTACAAAATATTTTAAAGCTAACATCATAAGCTTCGTAATCATAATCATATGGTTCATCCGTGTCTTGAAATCATTTTATAATTTCTTCACAAATATGCAGTACAGCATTCATTTACATAAAATTTATGATTTTTTTTAGATTTAAATTATTATTATGGTATAAAACATCATTCATTACTTGCCTATAAAATTCCATTCCTTCACCTAACGTGTGAAATGCGGTTATCTTGCCTTGAAATAGGTTACTTAAGAAAAATGGTCATAAATATGTCATTTTTATTGTGAACTGAAATATATCTTAGGAGAAAATGAAGTGGTTCTTTGACCAATGTTATCTAAACAGATTCTGTTTCATTCCCACTTTGTTTATGATCAGGTGTGCTGACAATAACCCGAGTATCCAAGGAGGACAACGGAGAGATCCGATGCATGGCTGCCAACGCCGCTGGATCGATGGAACGGACGGTGAACCTTGTGGTGATCATCAAGCCCCAAGTCATGGACATAAAGAACATCACGATTCCAATCAAGAACAAAGCAAAGCTTGTCTGCAGGGCCACGGGCAATCCAGAGCCGGCCATGACGTTCATGTAGGTTAACCAGTGATGGTGTCATAATAATGGCACCTATATTCAGAGTTGTCTGTTTGTAATACTGTATTACCAGAGTGTCACCCAAGTCACCAAAAGTCACAGATTTTAGTTAGTGGTCAAGGAAGTTTCCAAAAAGTCACTTATTTTTCCCCAAAATGCAAATAGTCACGGTTTTTTGCGTAAATTGAGAAAATAATGTGATTGTGGGCAAAGATTTTGTGACTTTAGCAACTTCTCCCTAAAAAATTTCTAAATAAGCAAAAGTCACTTATTTTTTTTATTTTTCACCCCCAAAAGTCACCGAAAAGTCACTGATTTCTGTATCTATTTGGCAGTAGACAACCTGATTACTCAGAAATTGCAACGTAGAATATACTGTCACTTAATCAGATCTGAATTACAACAAGTGATTTGTTAAGCGTGTAATGTTGCTCTTAAAACATCTAATTTACACATTGTTTTGAATGTGCACACTGGAATATCCTGCACAAGTATTCTTATTTATGAAATTGTTTCTGTGACTATACCTCCCCACCATCAATAGCTAACTTTATTTTGTAAAGTCTTTCACTTACAACCACTAAACAAGTATTGGATGGTTTAGGGTAAGCCTAATTTATTCCATACCTCATTGTCTATTGCACATTTAGAAGTAGGCAAATAACTCTTGAAAGTTTACTAAAATGTGTCTAACTTCGTCCCCACAGGAAGATCGGAGCGCCATCAGAGATGGTGAAGGGAATGCAGCCGGCCGATTCGAGGATAGTCGTGGAGACGAGAGCCACAACTGATGGCACGGAGGCTACGCTCTACATCGAAGACTTGCAAAGGCCCGATGATGGACTCTACACCTGCATAGCTAGGAACAAGGTGCGTTATCTATCAAACAAAATTGTTGCTGGGCTCTGAGGTACTACATTGCCCAGGTTTCAAACAAATTTGTAAATTCCAATAAAATCTGCATAAATTGTGAAATTTTAAATTTTTAAATCAACATTGTTGGAAAAAAATGTCTTGTCCTTTGTTTGTTCAAACCTAAAACCCTAGAACTTAATAAAATAGTTTGTTTAGAAACCTATGGATTTTTTTTAGTTTTGGACAAGAAATTAGATAAGAAATGAAATATAATGTACTAGGGAACTGATAAGGACGTAAATCAGATTACGTGATCAAACCGACAACCAACCCATCCGTATAAAGCATATTATAGTATATAATTTTCGTATGATTAAAATTCAGTTACAGTAGAACCTCGATATTTCGACACTTTGTGGACTTAAAGAGTGTCGAACTATCGAAATGTCAAACTATATTGAGTATGGGAAATTTTAACACTTGGAGTTTAAAAATCATAATTTGAATTTACCAAACACTAGATTTTAGTGAAACCATAACCTAATTGAACTTTAACATAAACATTCAAATCATTCGCCAATTTGTTTGCATTTTCACCTTTGTCAGGCTCCAACATGGACACTATCCGTCATTATTAACATGTTAAGTTGTCATGGACCATGTCGAACCATCAGGACTGTCGAACTATCGAGGTTCTACTGTACTTCATTTCTGGTAGGAAAAATCATTGTCGTTAACTTTTCTATAGTTACCTCAGTAGAAATGTGACAAAATTTTTAAAAACAATACATATTTGAGTAATACCTTTTGAGTAATACAAGAAGGTTAAAAATCCAACTTTTTATAATTAAATACTGTTTATTTTACTTCTGTAACTTTTTAAGTTATTAGTATACTAATCTGAAAATAAAATTTTAGGGTGGCGAGGCCAGGAAGAATGGGCATTTGACAGTGGAGTTCCCTCCAAACTTTGACAACACCCCGATCAAGGAGGCATGGTCGTGGAACCGTCTGCCGGTGAACCTCACCTGCCTCGCCGAGTCCATCCCCAACGCCACCATCACATGGCGACTCAACGACCGAGATATCGAGCGCGACCCCAACTTCAAGAAGTTTGGCAACGGCCCCCAGAGCACGATCACAGTGAGTTGTTGATAATATTGGAAATGGTTACTTAAACCATAGTTCTCTTCACACATGCACATTTCTACATCGTTGGCTTGTTTCAAAACATAAACTAAGCTGAAAGTTTTTGTTTGTTAGCCAGATTTACTAACTTGCGTTAAGTTACCTAATATGTGTACCTAATACCTAATATACCTAATAACACTTCTTTATGGTATTTTTTCCTGCAGAACTTAAAATGAAGCAGATTATATACAATGTTCTTTAGAATGCCTTACCATGTGAACCAAGAAGGCATTTTTATTCGCTAATTTATTTTTAACTCAGCAGAGATTTTAAAGAATTAAGAATCCGAGGAGTTTCTCACAGTGTATTTGACCACATTTAATAAACTAGCAATAATTTTTCATCATACTTCACGCAGAACAGAACAACAGCCGTTTTCTGTCCTGTAATTAGTCTGTTAAGTTGGTCTTTTCTGTAGCCTTTAAAAAGTGCAGAAAAAAAATCCGTCCATTTTTCCGTGCACTAACCGCAAAAGTTGTTTTTCTTTCAAGGAAAAATTGCAGGAAACCAAAACAAATAAGACCAATGTCCAATATAAACAAAAAATGACTAGCAGACTACATATTTAGTGCAAGAATTTGACATTTCATTCATTAAACTTACATATCAACTTTTTTAAGGAATGATTTAATTAAGATGGAAGTGAACTACTAAACATAAACAGATTATAAAATTTTTATTGGTTAATTTTTTAATCAGTTATTACTTTACACTTCCTTTAATCCGGTATGTCTGGGACTTGATACATGCCAGATTACCAAAGATTCCGGATTACAGGATAAATTTCAGGAAAATATAAATTCAAGAGAAATTTTTGTCTACATTAAGTATTGTAAAAATATGCTTTGTATGGCACATGTTTTCCCCTCGCGACTTCCGAACCCAAATGAACTTGGATACTCATTATTATTTATACCTACCAATAAAATATTTTTGAAAGTCGTGCCAGATTAACAAGCGTGATTGTAGGATGCCTGAATAGAGGTAGTTTACTGTACTTTTATACTTTAACATATCAACTGTTTTTAAGGAATATTTAAATTAAGATGGAAGTGAACTAATAAACGTAAACAAATACCGCAATGAAATTTGACTAAATTTTTTATTAGTTATTACTTTTATATTTTTGCAGTATGATGGAAAACGTTGTTCATGGCTTGAACGGAAAGTGGTTTTTTCTAGTGAAGAAAACTACTTTTAATTGAATTTTATTTTAATGCAATCATAAAGAAAATTATTTTTTGTATAGTTTATGAACTTTTGGAATATTTGTTACATTTAAATTTTTAAATGCTCTATGAATAATTTTATGTTTATTAGTGTGAAAAAAATCATCTCCTTGTTTCCTAGCTCCATTAATAAGTATTATATAAATAAAAATGAATTATCCTATGAACATAAAAAACATATAAAACTACATGTTTCATTGAAATATTGTAGACAATGGCTTCGTTAGCACACAGTCAAATTGACCAGTACCTAAAATAATTTAATCAAGAGACTAAATGGGGAGAGGAGTGGATATGCGGAAAATGTGGTTAAAGGTTCCTGGAAAGGCTTGAATGAGGTATTGTAATAGCTGTCATTGCCCAAACTATATAATGAAAGTAAATTTAGTTTACCAAAGCATCCTAACCTGGACATCCTGGATGTGATGGTTAGGAGTCAATACTTCATTGTGTGTTTTCAGTAACATTAAATTTAGAGGTGTGCGGATAGTGAAATTTTTTTTCGGATCGGATTCGGTTCGGATAGTTAAGATTCGGATCGGTTCGGATCGGATAGTAACAGGATCGGATCGGATAGTTTTCGGATTCGGATTTTTGCGCAGAAATCCAAAAGACAAACAGTTAACCGATTTGAAGCCACAATTTTTAGGTTAGATCTAGGCCTTGATTATAAAAACTGTTTAGGAATATCAAAATCAATTAATTTAATAAAAATTCAAAAGCTTTAAAACAAAGTCAATTTATAATTTGTCATGATCACCGTAAACATTAATTGGCCCTAGGCCTAAATGAACATGTCAACATTATTTTGAACTAGCCCTAACCTAAGCTCTAATTAGAGTTGCTATAGGCCTAGGCCAAAACTACTCACCAGGAAAACATCCCAGTGTACAATATGACAAAGTAGGACTTTTAGCAAAATATTATTTTATTTGAAACCAAAATGATGGTAGGAAAACATAACCTAGCTTCATCTTGCATACAGAGCATTCTGTCAAACAGTCAATGTCAGTTATGGCAAAAGACTTCCACACCACACTCATTTTCTATTCTTTTTCCTTTCCAGATAGACATCAATAATTAAGAGACAATAAAAATGTTTAAAACACGATCAGAGGTATAAAGACATAACCTTTCAACATCAAAGAGCAAATAATTACAGACGACAACAGACCGTACGGTTGAATCGCGATCCGATCCAATGCCTTCACAAGTTCATAGTCAAACGCGATCGTAATCTTCATTAGATTAAATCTTATATTGAGTCACGAAACTAGGAATGATGAATTGTCCCCCGACAACTAGCGCTCAAAACACCACGACACTAGCGATTCAGGCGGGTGGAATAAAAACTAGAGCTTTTCGTGTTGCCGTGATTGGCCGAGACTTGAATCTTTACTGCTAGCGCTCCAAGCGAGAGGGTTCAGAATTGACACTTTGTCAATTGTGCCGTTGAATGTTAAACACTTAACCTTGGTCGCTTGGTGTCTTGATTATTTCGCGTTATTCTATTATCTGACTTCTGACTTATTGGTCTGCTTCTGCTTCAGTACTTTGGACGTCATTTTAGACGTTCCGTCGCATAGTCACCATTTTATGCAGAATGGCCATCGCCCAAAACAATATTTGTGCATTGATCTTGTGTTTAACACCAGATATACAGTCTATCCGTAAAAGTCGGATATCCGACCCGAATATACGGATATCAATAAAATCTTCGGATCGGATTCGGATATCCGATCCGATCCGAAACCGAACCGAATTTTCGGATATCCGCACACCTCTAATTAAATTATTTATTTCTCTAATTAATTTAACAGTAAAGTTTTATATTCCTTAATTGAACCAAGTAAAATTGATAAGCCTTTACTTCTTGCTTACTCTAAACTTTTTTCTTGAATATTTATTTTGCGATTTATCACACTAAATATTTGAATAATAATGTGTGGTCTAAATTTTTAAAGTTTAACTCAAGTTTTCTGAATTTAATTATAATGAACCACTTTCTAGTCTGACACATAAGGATTATTTTAGCAATTCACATATAATAACCCCTAGAACGTTCTACTATATGAACCAAGAAGGTATTTTCACACTTCTTTGGATGACTTTCTTTTATAGGTTGTGTTAAACTTGTCATAAATTAATTTTAATTATATTTTTCAACTTTCAAGGTTACTCCAGTGGATATCAAGTACTACGGTTATTATAAATGTACTGCAAGGAATATCCACGGAGAAGTCTTCCACACGATAAAGTTGACTGAGGCAACTGCTCCTGGCCAGATACTTCAAGCAATTCTGGATGTTGTAACAGGTCTGTATATTGTATAAGTTTATTATTAAGTAATTTTATCGGTGTATAGACTTCTCATAGAACAGCAATATTATTTGTCATTGAAAAAGTGTAGCAGGGATCTAATGTGATGTACATGAATTACAGGTACAGATGATAGACTATTAGTTCTTCCTCCTTCTTTGCCCTGCATGAAACTATTGATAATTGAGTATCTTGGTTATGTTGTAATTATGAAGTTTTTGTTTCCCAGAAAACCAACTGGAAAATAACATACCACCTGCATATTCCTTTCCAAACGATTTTGGAAGGTGTTAACTATTTTTAATTCCATCGCCTCTTTGTGGGTAAATCAAGTTGAATAAGTACGACCGCCATTCATGAATTTTGTGCATTTTCAGTTGGTCCGTGTAATATTAAACATTTTCCACTGCTCCCTTGAGTTTCAAACTATATACATTTCTTTGTAATTTTAACTAAGATAGTAGTGATAACCCCTGATGTTTTACTGTCTCTAATGCCTTTGACTTGCCAATGGTGAATTCACTGACTGCCAATATTAAGTTATGGGCTTTATATAGTCACAAGTATCAGTTTGGATGAATCCAAGAAGAATCGGAAGACTGCAGTATATATTTTAAATTTGTTGTGTGTATTACTTATCTTGCCAAGAAGTTATTAATTTCATTATTTTTTCCAGCCACGACAATCACATTCTCCTTCAAGGGTCCCTCATCGAATGGAGGACGACCCATCAAGGCTTTTCAGGTTCAGTACAAGGGTGAAATGGAGCAGGGGTGGTCACACGCAAGGAACAAGACCTGGGCCTATGGTGAGTAAGGTTAAATATTAAATTACAGTAAAAAAGATCATTCTTCTATAGAACTTTATGTTGTTAATGCAGCTAAACACTCTCCATTATTTTTTATTCATCCTCAAAAACACAAACAACCAAAAAACATAAATATTTATATTGATACTTATTTAGTACTTACAATTGATTGACTTTTGATGCTTTTTATCTCATGATCAACTTAATTATTGATTTTAGTAAAAAAAATTTTGTGTAATCTATTTAGTAGAGCTCCAAGCTATTACCCAGCAGACCAAAGTTCAACTCCTGGCTCGGGACAAAAAATTGTTCCGGCTTTCCGTAATAGTTCAGAAGTTATACGTTAAGAGTCATCTTCACCCCTGAGCCAGTAGCCCATTGTTGCGCAGTCGGCAATGTTATTTACACGGCTTTTATGCTAAAACATGGTATTTGATTCCCCTGTTTTGGACGCCGTTTTTCAACCAATTTTCTTTAAACTTGGTAAGTGTTTAGTTGAATAGTTACACTATGTCCCTCATACCTTGAAATTTTGAAAATTAACCAAATATTACTTTCTGTGACGTCGCAAAGTAGCTCGATTTTTCTTAGTAATATTTCAAAATTTATTGAAATTTTCAAAATTTCGAGGTATGAGGGACATAGTACAACTATTCAACTAAACACTTACCAAGTTTAAAGAAAATTGGTTGAAAAATGGCGTCCGAAACAGGGGAATCTAATACCATGTTTTGCATTAAAAGCCGTATGGTTAACATTGCCGACTGCGCAACAATGGGCTACTGGCCCGAAGGTGAAGATGACTCTTAAGCTGGTGGTACCTCTGCATAGAAAACAAAAACGTGCGGCCTTTCAGGAAAGGAGATTTTCCAATTAATTGCTGATATCTCTCTACTCAAAGCCAATATATCATTACTGGTACATTATCTACAAGCATTATATTATCAGCTGCAGTTGATGGGCACTAGTGGGCAAGAACCTATAAGAGTGTGAGAGTTTGGTATGTAATCTCGCTTAAATTTAATGAAAGACTAAATTATTTTATTTTGGAATGAAGAGAAACAGATGTAGGAAGAAAGAAGTTACAAACAAAAGAACAGATTTTCTGAAAATAGTTTGTTGGTAATTTACAGATTCAAACTGTTCTACCAATGATTAATGCTACAAAGGAAAGTCTAGATTATTGTGGCTGCATTAACTAATTACTGCGTGCGCAGGTTATAAAGTTTCCATCTCTTGTTTTCAGGTTCCCCATACATTCTAGAAGGCCTGCATCCCCAGACCGCTTACGTATTTAGGTTTGCGGCAATAAACGACGTAGGCATGAGCCCCTGGGCAGCGCAACAAACAGTGATGATGCCCAAGAGGTCGTTCCCAGAGGAGCCCAAAATCCTGCATCCCACCCTGGGAGAGGATAAGTTCATCGTCAGTCCGTATCACAACAAGTACGAACTTGCATGGAGGATACCCGCTGATAACGGAGAACCCATCGACAGATACGAGCTAAAAGTCTGTGCTGTAAGTTATACCTGGATTTCAACTTTTGTTTATATCCCTACTAATATTCATAGATACGATGTTATTAAACGTCGTGAATTTTTAGGGGTCCATTAAGTTGGGAATATCAAGTTATATATATATAATTTTCAATAAAACCATTTTGCTAATTAACCCCTTAGCTAATTAGGGCTTCATTTTTTCTAATTTGATATTAATAGACACATGCAGTGCTTTCACAAAAGTGAAAACTTCTCAGTTGTTTCTACGATTATATTAATGAATTTTTAAGGAATTTTAATCTGACACAAAGATAAGTTTGAATCACTAAGGTCAGAGTTGTCTTATATTATTAGAGGAATTCTGGATTATCAAATCTTATGGTATTCTAAAAAGGTGTCGTCCTGGAATCCAGTTACTTGAAGGTCATGAATTGTAAATAGTTTATAAGTGATGGCTTGTGGATGTGATATTCCCTAGTGGGGATTAACGTCCACAATAGTGAATGCTACAATACAATAGTTCATCCATAAAGACCATCCTCATAGGCCAATTTGTATGTGAGGTCGAAATTGGGGTTCGGATCCCACGTTAAACTGTAGGTCCCTAGATACGAAGTTCATTGGCTGTTGAACTATTAATTAACAGTCCTGTCTCACACTCATCTTTCATTAATATTCAAGTTAAAATACCTACTATGTGAGGTCTCTGTCTCAAAATAGTGATATAGTCTTCCCCTCTCCACCCGCCTTGGATCTCCAACTCTCCTATGTACTATAGTCAACATTCCTTTATTTTTTTCTTCATTAAAATACAAAATCTTACTTCAGTCTTCTTCTCTTGACTCTAATGTAATGGACTTGAAACCTTTGTCATAGCTCTTAATAATTCCTTTTTAAGCCTTAATGTTGAATCACCCACAAATAAATGGAAAATTATTTAATTTTGATCAACATTTTTCACTGTTATTAGATTGCAATTAGACTATGTGAAACAAGATTCAAGAAATGTGCCTTCAAACAATGCAGATCTAAGGTGTAACTTTCCTGTTGATAATCCCATTGTGTCTTTGCAGGTACAAAAGGTGAACAACGTGTGGCAAGAAACGGATGAGCCTTGCTTGAACGTGGAGCACAGATCGCTGGAAGTGGCATCATACGATCTGCGCGGTCTCCGACCGGACACGTTCTACAAGATAGAGATCCGAGCGCACAACATCATAGGCTTCAGCGTTCCCGGCCAACTGGTCGTCAAGACTGCCAGAGGTGAGTACTGTTTGCAACTGTTACTCGGGGATGTGAGAAAATATTACTATACCCGCACAGTTTGTAGAATCTTTTCTTGAAAGATGTGATGAGTTGCAAAAATTGCTTTTTGGATAGGTGGCTGTGATATCTGTTTCACTCTGATAAAAATATTGTGGTAGAATCAGCTGAATGGGTAGAGTAACCTACCACTCGGAAGTCCCAGGCTCAATACCCATGGAATAAAAGATAAAATTTAAAACTTATATGGCCACAGTGCTTTGAGAAGGCTCTTTAGGTCGTTGGTCTTATCTTTTATAAAAGTAGTCATTATTATGATACCTTAGTGGCACAAGTCTAAGGTCCTGAAACTCATAGCAAAAGTCTTTGTCAAGTATTTTACACAAACGATTTACTCTATTTGAAACTGTGTGTTTCAATAGAACTCCTTCATTCCTTTTAACTGAGACTTTTGAGACCCATGCTCAGGATGTATATTTGTCTATTGAGGATTTGATACAGTGTTTTATTGTATTGATCAATTTATTGTTTGAACGTGTAATCAGATTAAATTTCACATCGTAACACACTGATCACAGATTAAATATCTAAAAATAAATAAGTACAATAGTAAAAAGTGGTCAAGTAATGGATATCATTGCGCAAGAGGCTTAATTATTATTTCAATCGTACAAGATAATTTTCAAATAAAAAATTTACCCATTACAGTATTACCAATCCTAATCAAATAAAATTTACGAGTATATCTGTATTTAATGCTTTTTATGTTAAAATTTAAAGCAAACCATGGAGTACGAACTTTTCATCCAATTGTTTTCAATAGATATTAATATCTATTAAATATAAATATCTATTATATATTTTATTGTTATATTTTTTTGACCCTGAAAGGTAGAATCGTATATTAAAATAAATCCTTTAGACAACATTAAAAACTACCCATAAATTTGTAGCTTTATTCTGACACTTCAAATAAAATATTTGTACAAATCTAACTTTTACTTGGAATAAGAAATTTGCCTTTCTTTTCTTAGCTCTATGTACTGTTGATAAATTTATAGTAATGTTTAATTCTAAATGGCAAACAACTAACCCTCTACATTATATTTAAAGGTATCCAATTATTTTTGAAAGTACATGAATGTTTTTATCTGATAGATTCAACATTCCCTCACGACGAGTCTCTTGTGAATGGCTCCTCGCCTAAGGAATTGTCTTCGTCCTTGAGTCATCTGGTTATTACATGTTTCTCATTACTGTATCTCAGACCACACTAACTGCTCTACCTATGGACTATGTTTGATTTCAACTTTAACATATCATTCCGTCTTATATTGGGACTCAGTGATTTAGTGTTTGATGACAAGTATTTTGGTGTTTCTAAGTTGTCCAAATTTCCAACTCCTTCTGGAAGTTATTGGCTTTGTATACTCTTTTGTGTATGATGGACTGTATGATGAATTATTGATATTACAACTTATAAACAACCAAGATATTTTAAATGTAATTCTTAAAGAATTGAAGTGAATTTTGTATTAAGGTACTGGTTTTAACAAAGTAGTCTACTTAATTTTTGTGACTGTTTCAGTTATAACATTTTTAATTTTCAAATTCATAGGAATTGCCATTTATTTATGTTGGGCTCTCTTTATTCTATTCTTAAATTTGTGTTTACTTTTTAAGCTAGACTGATTGAACATCAAGACAACATATTTTATCAAATTATTGATAAAACTGATGAACCTTGTCTTTCAAATAAACCAACATCTTTGAAGCACGGTTGGGATATATGTAAAATTAACCTAACAAATGCAATTTGTTAATTTTTTTCATTTTTTCTAATTGATTTTTCTATTCTTTTTTATATTTTCGTGTATGTGAAAAACTAAATATTTTAAAGAATTCCATATTTATTTGAGTTATTATGTGTTTACTAATATATTAAACATGTAGATATACCTTAATTTTTTTAATTATTTTTTTATTTTTTTATTTATATTTTTTTACAAGTTTAATGCTCATTAAAAAATTATATTTAAAACATTTCCTGCAATCAGTATTATTACATTAGTTTTGATATAACCATTGATGCTTTTTCATGGGACCTAATTGTAATATGTAATATTGATCAATTTCTGGATTCTCTTTTGTACATTTTATTTTTAGGAGCTCAAATTGTCAGTTATTATAACAACAGAAGGACTTTCAGATAGATTTGTCAATTGTAATAATAGAAACAGTAGTTTTAATCTTATAATCAATGTTTGATAACAATAAGACATTTTTTGGTTCTAATTGCAATGAAATTCATTTTATCCAATCTTATATTTTAAGATGGTACTGCATTTCATGAGGTAAAACATTCGCATGATAACGGTATATTAAAGCATGCAATTTCACAGAGTACAATTCTGTTTTTTTACACTGTTATTTTTACGTTTTCCACTTTTAAAGATTAATCCGTTTTTATTGTCACACACACCTATGGGTGCTTTTCTCATTATTTGTTGTATTTGCATGGTTGTACTTATTATCATTTAACCACCCTGTCAATTCAAGTGTACCCTATGTTGATTTTATGTAGTTTTGATTAATGTATTCTTAGTTTATCTGGGTACTTTGCCTTTAACTGTTGTCATGTTGTCTAACTCTGATATAGTTACTTTTTAAACTAAATATTTGTAAAACATGTCTTTGGAATCTTGTTTCATATTATAAAATTTTTGTCTGACTTTTTGTATGAATTGCACAAGTTGTTTATATACCTTTACTAACATTTCAGAAGATTATAGTAGTTTTTAAACTTTAAAATGGTACAATTTTTTTAAGTACGGTACTTTATTGATCCAAATGAACAAGCAGTGATACAGAATTCTTCCACCGCAAACTATCCTTATTTATATTAAATCAAAATAAGCGCAGATATATTACTAGTAATTAATTAACAAACTATCTTTACTGTGGAAATGTTAGGTTATATTTTATACTTTTAACAAGGTTTTCACCGCTAGGAATAGTTAGTTGACAATAAGAAGTTTTGAATGCGAGAGTGTGTGTTGTGTGTGGTTGATGTTATGAATGATTTTGTGCATATGGTTTACCGTGTTCATCGTGTAGATTAAAAAGCATTGAATGTTTTTTGTGGATGTTGCTCTATGGATGAATTTTAATTTTATGAAAAACTATTATGAGTGTTTCAAAGTGTAAGAGTTTAATAATTACAATTAAATTGTACAGAAGTATTAAATACTTGTAAAAAGTTACAGATAGATATTTACTGTGCTATTGGTAAAATTATGTAATAAATTAAAGATTGTATAATACCGATTCTGTGTTTCAATGACCTTGATACAGCTATAAATGGTCTTTTTAAACGTTAAATGATATATAATGTAATTTAACAGTACTTATCATAATTTAAATTTACTAAAGTGTTTGCTTGTTGCTTTTTATGTAGATATGCCTTATTATTTTTGCAAAACCGTTTTCATTAGCAAGAGAAATAACAGATTGTAAAAACGAAATACAAGACTTGAGGTAAATCACCTCTTCTGGATAGTAATTCTAATTCTTTTGCAGTAGGCCTATTTCATATTTCAAAAAATTTTAAGTTTCAATAGGATAACTTTCTGGTTTATTTGTAAATCAATATTCTGTGGAATAACTTATTTGTAATATAATTATTTTCAAAGAAAATCAAATCAAAAATTTTTAAAATTGTGAATAAAGTAACTTTTTTTAGAGTAAGTAAGGTTTTCAAATCAATATTCTGCACATTTTGTATCTTTTGTACATCGAAATACTGATGTTCCGTACTAGACTTTTCACTTTTTCTCAAAACAGAAAGCATAACACAGACAACTTTCATTCATTCATATGAAAAGATACTTTTCGCTTGGGGCTTTTACTTGATAAGTAGAAATGTTGAGCTTATTTTTGTTTTGTTAGCCGAGTGAGTTGTCGCAGAGTGTGTTTTAATCGTATTGTCTAGTTTGTTACACTTGCAATTCCACGGCTGCTGCGTTGGTTGGCTCCACCAGATTGCACTACAGGTAACTAAACTTCCTCCCGTAGCTTAGATCTTCCCTCCTGTGCTTAGCTTCCCGCATGCTGGCTTTGGTTACCTTTCTTCCGTCTTCCTATCTCTCTCTTATTGTTCAATAAAAACGGATTAATTTACAGGATTTCAGGTTGTCCAAACATCTTGAACAGATATAGATCAGAGGATAGTAGGTTAGGAAGACCTTTATTACGTTTTACGATGCAGATTGACGTGCGGTGTAAAGTAAAAGATTAAATACTTTTTTATGTATGTAAAATTAGTTAATAGTTATTATATTATATCCAAATAAGTATTTATTATTTTGTAAGAGTTAAAATTATAATTGTGCAGATGTATAACTTAGTTGTCTATTGTTATTTGTGAAAACTTAACATATTATTTAAACAATTTTTAAAATTTGAAATAACTTTTGCCTATCAGAATGTTTTGTTTTAGTTTAAGTTATTTAATGTAAAAATCACAATGTGCATGGTTTGAGTTCACACTTTTAAGCTTTGTCTTATGAAGTTCATATCACGTTTTTTCTAGCAATGCACCTTTTTTAAATAAAAAAACAGTAATAATAAGTTTATTTACAGTAGATCCACAATTATTATGCTTGTAGCAGTTAACTTCAGAGAACTGAAATTTCACTGACATTAAAGCGGCATTTCTTCATTTGACATGCAATTTCAAGTAATAATATAATAACTGCTTCATAACTGTATTCCCTTGGGATTTTTCAAATTAAATTTTGGTTTAATAGCTAGGTTTTTTTTTGTTTTTCTTGGAAGAATATCATGTGTCAAATTTAATCTGCTCTTGCTTTGATAAGGAGAAAGTTTGTGTATGCATCAAAGCATACTTTATCACTTACAGATTTTGTTTTAGCATCAATTCATTCTAAGAAGGATTGTAATCAACACAAGAATATTTTATCATATTACTTCAAGCTTCCACTTACTTAAAGGTCAAACGAATATAAATTTCCAGAGACATTATTAACAGAATTAGAGTCGATTGGTAGTCACTTGTCCTTGAGCTACCATCACCAAAAATCAATTATCAAATTTTTTGTGACCCGAGGTGGTCTCACCAGACTCTTTTATCAAATGTAATTAATTGGAAGTCTACTGTATATTTATTTGCTGTATATATATACATCGTATAGCTGTCATTGCCAGCCGCCATCTTAAAGATAATAATAATTAAATAAATAAAAGATGTTCTGCTTTGCAAAGCACCTGCGTCAATACATTTAAAATAAAACTAAAATAAACGTCAATGATCTCTCTATAAAGCTAAATCCAGGGTGCTAAGCCATTGCAGCCCAGCTTCACTTGCACAATGAAGGCCCATCAGCCCTTCCGGGAAAGCACTCAAAGGGCACTCATTGACTATGTGAGTCATAGTCTGGAACTCCGCTCCACAGCCGCATGACTGGTCTTCTGTCATTCCCCATTTGTATTTAAAATAATCTGCTGTAAAATATTGTTCACTTAGTCAGTATTTTTATAAACTTAAGTTTTTTATGTTTTGAATAACACTTAATAATCAAAATTGAGAATTGCTAAATACCCCCGTCGCAGCAGACCTGCGTACTCAGCGAATTTCCAATGGGATTCCAGATGATTTACTTTCCCCATAAAAACACCATAGGATCGAGTATGTAGGTTTTCTGCCATTGGGTGTTGTTAGAAAATCTAAGTTAATCAATAATAGGTGAATGTAAACACAAAATTGTATCAAACTCTGGCAATTTTTTATATTCCCCATAAACCCCATGGGGGTGAGTACCGTAGGTTTGCCGTTATATGGGTTTTGTAAGCAAATGTAAGTTAAACCTTATATACATAATGTACATACCAAATTTGATTAAGTTATGTCAATAAATAAGCAAGATATAGGATTTTCATGATTTCCCATAAGAATAACATGGAAAACACATTTTTTGATTTGCCCCGTAACCAGTTATGCTATGATAAAAATTCAAAATACCAAATTGTTTGTTTTTTTAAGCTCTTTTAGATGGTTTCAGTTAAAATTGATGAATTTTAAAAATTAAGGTCCAAAAATGCCTAAAACCCATTTTTGACCCCTTTGAAACCCCATAAAACCCCGTTCCCATAACCCGACAATGCTGGTTCGCGAACTCATGAAAATAGACCTGGTCTTACACCTCCATACCAAATTTCATCAAAATCGGAGGTCTCCTTCAAAAGTTATCAGTACCACGGACACATAGATATATAGATATATATATATATATATATATATATATATATATATATATATATATATATATATATATATATATATACATATATATGAAAATGAACGAATGGTGTTTTTGGCTTCTGGGGACCTCAAAATGAAAAAGTAAAGTGGTCCCGGGCTTAGGTCTTACCATGGCTACTACCTTAATAGCGTATTCCCTATGGGAAATTCGCTAAAATGAACCAATTTTAACAATGTTAATTCAACTTTCAATACCCCCGTCGCAGCAGACCTGCGTACTTAGCGAATTTCCAATGGCAATTTTTACATAAGTAAACATAACACATTCTAAGAGTCTTTACAAAAGTATGGATATCAAATTTCATGATGATCAGAAAATTTTTCCAATACCGATCTTACTTTTTAACGAACTCATCCAAAGGCGAATCAAGAGATCAAAGAAAATCTAACTTTACATGTCTGTACCAAATTTCATGATGATCAGACGATTTTTGCACTAGTTATCGTGTTCACAAGCACTAAAAATTGAAAATTCTATTTCCCATATAAGCCCATGTTAAACTGCACAAATCGTTATTTGAGCAGTTTTAAATGTGTTACCGACAAATAATCACTTCGTATCCAGAAAGTACACATAAAAAGCCACAACTTAATATATAAAATTATGTAATCGCAGAGGTGTCCCTACATCGATACAAACGGCAGCTCCCATGAAAACGACGGTAATAGCTTATTTCCAAAGGAAATTCGCTAATATCTCGGTAACCAGTGGACGTAGAGCAATAATTAAACATACCAAATTGTTTGTTTTTTCGAGCCGAAGCTAATGGTGTACACTAAAAGGTAATCAAATAAAAATATCTATGTGAAAAGTGGAAAAAACCCACTTTTGAGGGGTAAAATCAAACACTTTCCCTACTGAAGTTGAGCCGATCTTACTGGTTAACGAACTCATCCAAGAGAATCTAACTTTACATGTCTGTACCAAATTTCATGATGATCAGACGATTTTTGCACTAGTTATCGTGTTCACAAGCACTAAAATTGAAAATTCTATTTCCCATATAAGCCCATGTTAAATTTTTTAGTAAATCGTTATTTGTGCAGTTTTAAATGTGTTTCCGACAAATAATCACTTCGTATCCAGAAAGTACACATAAAAAGCCACAACTTAATATATAAAATTATGTAATCGCAGAGGTGTCCGTACATCGATATAAACGGCAGCCCCTTAAAAACGACGGTAATAGCTTATTTCCAAAGGAAATTCGCTAATTCAACTTTCAATATAAAAACCTGTCAAATTATAATTATAATTTAGTGTAAAACTTTTTTTATTACTTTGGAATGCATTCAAGAATAGAAAATCATGAGAAAATTGTAATAGTGATTTAGAGAAAGATTATAATTTTTTATGTATTCAGGAATAGAAAATCATAAGAATTGTACAATTTTTTAAAACTATTCAAAGTTAGCATAAGCCACTTTGATTCCTTCACCGATGAACCTTATTTTGTTTTAATCGGTTTTTTATCAAATTTTTTAATTTTACGGTGGACCCTTACAGATATCTCTTTTTTGATTGTTTTACACATAAGTTAATTTCTTTTATGTAACTTATCTACAACCTTGTTGTAATTATTTATTTATATTAGAACTAAAAGTAGGCTATGTTTTATCTTTCATTTATTTTTTTATTCATGTTAGACCAAACAAATAATTGTAAGTCAGTTCTCAATGAAAGTAAATAATTTATTTTGATATGAGAAGCTGTTTTAAAAACTCTATATAAAAATTTCTTCAGTTGTGAGTTTATATTCATACAAGGATATATAAATTTTTTAATTTAGTTGGTTATTTCTATTAAAGATAATATTAAAACTGCATGATTATTATTATTTGTCAGTTTTACAGCTGAGCAATATGGACCTTGCAACTCTTACATTAGATTGCAAGATTAGTTTGAAATTAGCTACAGAATGTAGTCAAGTTTTTTCACATGCTTACGTTAAATGGCTGTCTGCAATTGTGAGATGGTTGCCATTTCTCATCCAGCTTCGACCCACTCGTCTCTTCTGGATTTGAAAACTCTCATCTACTTGTGCTGAAATCTCAGAGGTAGTGTTATTGCTTCCATATGGAAAAATGTGTTTTACAATAACACAGAGATCAGTCTCAAAGCATTCAATGATTTATTGATTATCTGGTTCAGTAAAATATCATGGATAATTTCAAAATGAAACTACAGAGTGGGTCATGAATAAAACCATTCATGACATAAAAGCATATTCTAAGTGATGAATTGGAGACCAGAATTAATCAGACATAATCTGAATATGCAAATAAGACTACTACTATAGTATGTGGAAGTTGGGATGTGGTAGCTCAGTGGTGAAGCTCTGGTCTTGTAAGCGAATTCACCGCAGGTCCTATCATGTCTATCTTTTCCTGTCATTATTGGATAAAAACAAAATACATTGAGAAATAGAAACCACACATTGCTGTAATAGTTGGAAAAACAGCAAAAAGTCTAGCTGAAATAATCACTTCCCAAAGATATCCTAAAAGGAAAATTTGAGTTAATTCTTCATACTCTCATTGGACAGGACTTAAAAGAGTAGAATATACAGAGAATATAATAATTGAATATAGGCTGAAAGCCTGAATGATGGGAAACAAGGAATTAAATGTCATGGTTCAAAGATATGTATTCCGTGAATTTTGAAGAGTTACTCAAGAAAAGAAGACAACAAAATCAGAATCATATCTATTTACAATCATCAAGATTACAAATAGTGTTGTATTACACTATTGTGAAATTACAATTTGTAGTCAGTTCTGGTTGAGAGTTTCACCGAACTGTGACCAGGAAACCAGGAACTGTGCTTTCAGGGCCGATCTCAGGGAGATTTCTCTCTTGGTGTGCATTTGTTGAAGCAGTGAGTTGTAGAGTTTTCTGCCAATGTAGGATGGTATAGTTTCAAACCACTTTGTACTGGCAGGATGTATGGCACACCATTTCTGGTGTTGTGCTGGTGATTGTCCTTGTTCTTTGCGGATCTTGCCCAAAGCATCCCTGCATCTTTCAAAGTGGTAAGGGTCAGCCAGAACTTCTTTTGGAGTGTCAGAATTCTTTTGAGTTTGGGTTTTGACGTTCCTCCCCATACAGAAAGACCATAGCATACTTTGTATTCAAACAGAAAAAAATAAACTGCCTTGGCTGTTTCTAGTTTACTAAGAGATTTTATTTGTTTTGTCATGAATAGTTTATGCTGGTACTTAGTTTGTACTCAGAGTGTTTATGTGTCCAGGTAATGTTTTCATCCATAGTCATGCCTAAAAACTAAACATACAATGTCTCCAATGGTGAGCTATATATTGTGAATTTTTCTACATGATCTAACAAAAACTAAGTTTAAAATGTTTTTAAGTAGTTTATATACCAGTTTTGTTAAATACTGTACACCCGCAGTTATCTGGCTCGGCTTGATCTGAAACTGATGATCTACATATTTGTCAAAACAATTAAATTAACTTTCATATTTCAGTACCTCTAATCTGTTATTCGTCATATCTGCAGTATTCCAATGTATAGCATTTTGCATCACCAGGGACTACTTCAGCCCTTGTAGCAGGCAACCTGCACCTCTCAATGTGATTGACGTGACAGTGGAATTATTCGCATGAGAATAGGATCGGGACAGGAAGTGAACATCCGCTTCCCAACAGTCAGACTCACAACTGCAACTGTGTTACATAGAATCGCAAATTCACTGTTGAACTATAAGTTTAAAGGTGCGGCTACACATAGCAGGAAAGGACACAGAAAGGACACGGACAGGACAGTTTCTGATGAATGCTCCCTGTGTTATCAAATGGGAGCGGCTACACATAGCAGGAAAGGACACGGACAGGACATTTGTCGTGTCGGATGGATCGCCAAACGAGCATTCATCCGCCACTGTCTTGTCCTGTCCGTGTCCCGTCCTGGTATGTGTAGCCACCCCTTCCGACACCATCAGAAAATGATAACGGTAGCTCAGTGTAGTGAGTGTGGCGGCCGGCGGGATGAGCCGTGTCGGACGGCTGCGCGCGCAACCTTCCGACGTCTGCGTGACAGTGGAATTATTCGCATGAGAATAGGATCGGGACAGGAAGTGAACATCCGCTTCCCAACAGTCAGACTCACAACTGCAACTGTGTTACATAGAATCGCAAATTCACTGTTGAACTATAAGTTTAAATTTGGAAAAAGTTTCTCGTTTTAGTCAAGTATAAACTTTTAAAGCAGTTAAAAGTTTCATGTTAATCTAAGTATTTTTTTATAACCCTATGTTTGTATTTATAACTTATAGTAAAGAATTTTATGATGTCTTTCCTGAAATTTATTCACTCCTTAAGTTTATTGACAAACCGTGTATGAGAAGTTCACATATTTTATCTTCCGAACATTAAAAAACAAATAATAGTGAACATAGCCCATAATGGGGTTCCCGACAAACAAAATGTTTCACATGATCTTCGGTTGTCCCCCTCATTAGTTCACATGAACGAGAGTGAGTGCTGAAGTGTTTTTCTTCTTTTAGTTCTAGAAGATTAATGAGGGTTTTATTTAAATTTTAAAGTGCTTAGTTGTTCACATTTTCTTGAAGCATGAGGAAAATAAGGTCATGAGTTATATCCATTTATTTAGATGAAAATCCATAACATTGCATTTGTACATTATCAGTGTGGATTTAACTAAGAAATAAGCCATATTAACTCAGGTTAAAATAATAAGATTGTCAAGAAATTAGTAGACTATTGTTTAAGGTATTTCATTGATAAATAGAACTATAAACAAATAATTTTTAGTTTCTTTGTTCTGTCTTAACCAAATAAATTGTTAAATTACTCTTAAATTAATGTTCGTATTTAAGATTTTTTTCCATTGTAAAAGTACATTGAACATTAGACTTAATTTTCTATAAAAAATATACTACTTTAAGTTATATTTCACTATGAAAAAATAAGATCCAAAGGTCCTAGATCATATAATAGTGTAAGATATTTTTTGAGAATCACTGTAAGGTTTTATAGAATTATGTAAATGCATGACAAATCTTATACTATATCTAACGTGCAATTTATTAGCAAACGCTTCACTAACTCAACCAGTTGCATCTAATCTACTCATTATTAGAGTTTTTGTATATACTTATTTTTAGTTTTATATAAATTCAACATAAGTGAAAATTATTAAACAATGCCTTTAATTTATTCCTGAATAGTATTTTGAAACCAATAAATTGTTAGGATTTCACTATCAGATGTCTTTAAAAAATCTATTTTCAAATAAATCTTCCATCATAAATTTGACAACAGTAAAAAATTGTATTAAAAATTGTATTACATAAACAAGTTAATTAATAAGACAAATTTGATATATACCAAAGTTTAAAGAAGAGCATAGCTGTACATTAGCAATATATTTTTAGTTATACTTTTAATCCTTCAATTTAACTTTTGTAAATTATAAATTTTGGGGAAGTAAAAGATAGATATATGTAGGCCTACATCACCTTGAAATAATGAACAACTGTATGGAAACACTTTGAAAAGACACAAACCTATTATAATATTTCTGATATCAGAGTAGCTTTTTCAAATAAAAGAGTAATGCTGTTCATCTATAAATCAATCAGTCTTTGATTTAGTTTGGAGAAATCTTGGAAAATATTAACATAGTTGAGTATTTTTTTTTTTTTTTTTTTTTTTATCTTGTTGATTTGTTGGCTTAGTTCACATTTACAAAATGTCATTCAAATTAAAAGAAACCCTTACCTTCCAGTGTCCTTGAGTATGATTGTTATATTTATTATTTTATTGTAACACATTTCAAACAATCGAAATATTCAGAGGAGTAAAACAAAAGCCTGGTTTAGTGAATTATTTCTGATGAATAATCAGTGTTGGTGCCAGGGAATAACACCACATAATATCCCAAATCATAATGATGAAATTTGAAAGCCTTGGGTGAGGCACTTAATGGTGATTTCAGTATACCCCAATCAGTTACTTATCTGACAGCCCTCCTTTAATATTATCTTGTATTAACTCTTTCCTTCTTTTGAACGATTATTGTTCTTTGTCTCAGTCCTGAAGGGCTAAGAAACAATATAACATTTCTCGCCTTTCATCTGAAAAGTGGTAAGGAACGATTTGTTGGTTCGCCACTGCTATCAATACTGGGAACTTAAATGTGAATGTTGACTGACTTTATTCTTATTTCAAAACATCAATGATTATATTCAATTGCCTGTCCGATAGAGATGCAAAATAAAGTCGTCCAGCACTTTTGAGTTATTATTTTACAGATTTTACAGATGTTCGCCTGTCCCCTCTTGGATATTCTGGCAGCTAAATGTATACACTGTTACTGTACCTATATAAAAACCAGTGTTTTTAACAATGTAAATATTTTGCTATCACATACATAAATTTCATTTTTAGTACAGTAAATTTTACTAAGTTTATTGGTGGATGGATATTTTTATGTTGTCCTCGCTTGTGTAGGTTCGGACCACAACGGACCCGCTAAACACATGGACCAAACGCAACTCACCAGCACGACTATCATCACCATCGTAGTGGCAGTACTGCTGATCATCCTTGTTATCGTTGACGTCTCTTGCTTCTTCGTCAACGACACAGGTAAGTGTTTGTTTTATCAACAGCTTTACAGGATGGATTTTTTTAAATCAGATAGATAAATGTACAGTCAAACCATTTATATGACTAGTTACAAAACTCAACTTATGTAAGTTTAATTAGTGCAATTTTAAAATTATTTTTATATAAAAAAAATTATGTATGAAAAACAAGGCAGTTCTTTAAAAATCGTTCATTTTTCACCCCTATATATTAACTTGCAAAATAAGGTTTGATTCATTTTCCTTACTTACGGCTTTATATGGAGGAAATGTCACTTAACTTAAATTCTCGTTGCCCAGAATATAAGAAAGGTAATAAAAAAAGTTTTCATTTTTACAACTTGAATTTACAATTATATATTGCAGATGAGTTGTTCTTTCTACTTTTTGTGAATATATCACATTCATTTTACTTTAAGTTTTTCTGTTGTAAATATCTATGCAATAGTGTTTTAGTTTCTGCATTCAGCATTTTGATTTGTAATATACGTTAACAAACAGCTTAAACATTTTAGGGGGAGGAAGTAAATGGCATCGTTCGGTCCCTCCTCCTTAAGTTCTGCAATTCACTTGGGATTATGTTTTTTTACAATTTGCACCGTTTCTGTATTTTATGCTTTCAAATATAATAGCCTGCATCAGTCCATCTTTTTAAAATATTATCAATTCTATTCCGTCATAATAAAAACCATATATCTCCTAAATTTTAATTCATTGATCGCAGTATTAGAAACTGAGCTCTTAATTTTTAAATCAGCCTTTCCAGTGTTTAAAAATCTCTGTAAAATTAAATGCATGTAAAATTAAATGCCTTCAATTTTCCTATTATTTCAGGAATACTGCATCTAATGTGTGGAAAGAGCAAAAGGAACAAGAATGAAGATGATGCAAAACTTGGAAGGTAAATATTTTTTATATAATTAAATATTTCTTAAACATTTATCACACTTCCAATCAGTTTTTTTTTTATTTTTTTTTTTTATTTATTTGTTTGAGAAGGGTCAAAGGGATAGAGCAATTATTTTGCCTGTGCAGTCAAGTGGCCGCTGTGGGAATTACCTGAATACATTTTGCGCCGTTCCATTTAACTGAGTAGCGGCGCAACTAGCGGAGCGATGTAGTTTAAGTAGTTCCATCCTAGAGACTGTCAGTATCAGGGGTATACAGGACAAAAGTTCATCGTGCATTGCATTGTCCGCTACCATTTGACGCTCTTATTTATAGTCAAATTTGTGAGAGGTGTCAAATGGAAAATGAAGACAGGAGCTAAACGAGTTGTTTTGGAATTTCGTTGTATATTAAATCTGACATAAGCTATAATAGTTTAAAAAGTTGATTATTCCTGTTTCATAAACATGGATTCAAAATAAAATCAATAATCAAATAATGAAGCCCAAGTCTTTATCTTTTATTTTAAAACCCCGCTTACTAGGACTTTACATAAAAACACTATTTGAGAGCGGACGAAGCACTGCATGATGTTCTGAAGGAAGCTCTTTCACCCCAAAAAATTCTGCAAAACCCATCTCAAATAGATGACCAAGATTAGCTGGATTAGCTGATAATGTAACACCTCTGGAAAGAGGTGCAACATAATCAGAGAATTCTGTAACATTTCATCGGACTTTCATAAAAGCTTCTTAATGCTTCTACTCTCAGTCTACAATCATTAACTTTTTCTTAAGGTTGTGTCCTGAAAAATGATTTCAACAAAACGGGAGACGTGGTCTCTGTCTGTGTCCCCATACCACAGGGTCTGAGCTATTGGGGGCAACCAGGGATAGGTATAGCTAGTGACCCGTGTTGGTCCAGGGATGGGGTTACACTGCGGCTCCCTGGGGGTTGTGTGATCAGTTAGGTACCATTTTGCTTGTCAGGCGCCCCCCCTCCGCCTGACTGAAGATTCCAATTATTCAAGTCCAGCATGGTTTGGAGACAAAGCACAAGCATGCTAGAGTAAGAACAATGTACAAATAATTGTACTTAGACTCTTCCACATACCACCCTCTCGGAGGTTAAACCCCAACTCATACAGAAACAACCACACCCCAAATAGACTGCTCCCAACATTCAAAGGAGAAAGAGCGGAGATTCAACCTGAAGGACAGCATGAAATTTAGAAAAGCATATGATTTAATGTCGAAATTTTCTGTGGAGGAATTTTAATGGTGCATTTTATTCATGGATTTGACAGATTATTATGGCACATGTAGTTAGTTTTAATCAAATGTATTTTTTTTATTAATCAAAGTTAGGCCTAATCCATTTCGACAGTAAAGAAAAGAGTTCTAAATATTAGATACAAAATTTTATGGTTGTATATTAACTACAGTTGAGATCACCGACTGATTGAAATTGGACCAAAACTTTTCTAGTTTAAAAATATTTTGTAACTGCAACATCATATTCTTCCTGTTTTGCTGGTATTTCTTTTATTTCAACAGATATTTAATGATTCAATCAATTACCGTACCTCCATAAGATTAATATTGTAACTTTGGAAGCTTCTAAGGTGCTTGTAATTAAATCGGCCCTGAAGGCCGATTTAAATTGAAAGGTTTCCTCCTTATCTACAGGATACAACCTTTCTAACGGTATGTGATGATTTCTCTTAAGATGCACATATGCTAAACAAAGGGAGGAAAAGTTTCATGCTTGTCTTTTAATAGATTACATGAAAAGGATACCTAAATTCTATTTAAAGAACAAAATAAGCGATTTTGTTGTTGTGTATGTTAAGCTATTGTTAGTAATTTCAATTTGGTTAACTATCTGATCAATCCAGTTCCTTTCCTTTCTTCTCCATACCTCTTTTTGTAGTGTTAACTAGAATTTCTTTATTGTTGTTTGGTAGAAACTATTCTAAATTATTAATGTTTAAGTGTCATATTTAACACATAACTCAACTGACATGTTTACTGCGTTACCATTTTTAGAATTAAAACCATAACCAATGTAGATCATGTCAAATAGATTTTCGGAAATTTGTGGTTTTCCCAATTTTCAATTATAGGTACGGTATAAGGTCACATTTTACTGTTGTACAAAACATAAGTAATAAGTGTGTTTGTGTAGTCTTCACATTATTCATACTTTGAGTGAGCTAACAATAGCATGAAACTTTCTAAAACTTTGCATTTGAATTTTATTAATATTTTTTAGTTATTGTTTTTGAAAATTAATTTAAAACAAATGTTTAAAACATTTTCATTTCAAATATTTTGTTTGAAAATTTCTCTAAAGTTAAAATTTCAAAAATTAAGTTAACATAAATTTTGATGTATTTTTTATTTACCGTAATTTGCATATTGTTTGCAAATGAGCTTTGTTACCGGCCTGATGATTTTAATTTAAATAAAGGTTCCATAAATAAAATACCTATATTTTATGGCCATTAAGTTTAGAAATTGCTTCAGAAATTTTAATTTTGGTTGTTTCAGTTTGAATGGACAAAACACTTGAGTTTTATCACTTAAGAAGCTATTGCAAACATTTGATATTGCTGATTTGTGAATCCAATATACCAACATTGCAGGATCTGGAATCTCATCCTACACTCAGTTAGATGAAAATTCTTAAACACAACAGAATGCGCAAAAAAACACAGGTTAAATTTGAATGGAAACAAAGACCAATCGAAGATTTGTAAAAGCAGTTCTTGAGTCAATTCTGTAATCAATTTTGTTCCAGTCTTTGTATAGTGGTGGTTAGTTGTGTTGTTTTTTTCTCTCCCAGTGTTTTATTATTTTCCTACTTTAGACTTTATCTTAATTAACCAACATGGGGCCAGGCAAAGGTCAGATAGCCTAAAAATTCGGCAACAACTATATATAAAACATGGCAAATTTGTTTATACTTTTATTCTATTAAAGTGATAAGGTTGGAAACGGAAGTCTTTTAATTCCAAGAAAAGGTCAATAGAACCGAAGATTTTTAATATTCAGAGCGGATAAACCAAGCTTAACCGGATAAACCAGTTGACGGTTAATAGAGTGTATAGATGTCTACTGTAATTATTGACTGCTTATACATTGTCTTTTTCTGTCATGATTTTCATTCTGGTTTTAACAATATCTTTTTCTAAACATTTTTCCTGAATGTAGGATTCTATTCTAATACCTCAAACTGTGTAAAATTACCTTATAAAAACTTTACAATGATCTCTTAAATAATAGGCCTACAGTAATCAAATCACCTAAGCCAACATAAACTGTGTATATGTAACTGTGTGTGTGTTGTATCAGCCTTTACAGCTGGCGGTTCCCTCTCCCGTACTGTAGCAACGCGTCTACCAGCAGTTCTGCCAGTAACCACTCCAACTCAGAAACCGAGAAGCTCCCACTCCCCCCCGATGTGAACTTTGTCTTGTAAGAAGTCTTCCTCACTTATTTCTGTGTCCTCTTCGCAAACTGTGCTAACTTTCTGCGAGACCTTCAGTGGCTACCAGACTTTCGCTTTATGTGTGTAGTCGTGCTGTGACGTGATTTTGTGGGTTGGTGAATTGAGTTTTTGTGCATTGTCTGTGATGAAGATTGAAATAATTTAAACAAAGATTAGTAATGGGAAAATTTAGTTTCTGAATAGATATCCCGTTTGATGAATCGTTTTTGCCTGGTGTGAATATTTGTTAGTGTGAGACAAATTGCGTAGAGTGAACTGCTTAGCTTATGCATTGTCTCGTATTAATTTTACTGAATTTTTGTTTAAAAATTGTAAATTTTGTTGCAGTGAAGGGAAGGAGCTCCTCAACAACGGACATAGGGACCTTAAAGTACAGATTGAATCAGCTCCAATGATAGAGTGAGTATTGTATTTGAAACTTTCTGATTGATTTTTACTAATGGGATGATCTGATGTTACAGTTTATTTTTTATTCTATGTCATTGAGGTTTCTTTTAAAGTCTTGTATGAAAAGTGCTAAGCTTAAGGTAAAAATGAAAATTGGCACCCTAGTTGATTTGTATGAAGAAACATGCTTTGTAAACGGTAATATGCTTTGAAACTAGTGTAGTGTGATTTGTTGCTCTAAATCGAGCAATTTAATTTGACCTATGAAATCTTGTAGCTAAAACTGTAACATTTAGTTCTAAATCGGTGACATCTGACCAATCCAATTTTGTTATTATCAGTTATCACCCAAAACTACACTTATTAAAAGCTGTACGTGAACAGATCTGAAAAATGCTCAACCCAATCCCAATGTTATTCTAATGGGAAAATTCTAAATTTAAATTATGGATAGCTCCCTCATTTTATGTCTGATTCTCATCAGTTTGTGGTGGAAATAGCTACAGACCAAGCCCTATCCAAGACACCAAAAACTTGGAAATTGGTTGAAAATGTTTGGAAGAGTTCCAATAAAACAAAATCCCTTAGCAAATTAAATAAGTAGATACCTGTCCACTTGAAGAAAAACAGAAACTGTTAACTGACCATACATGTAATGGTTTGCCGAATGACACAGTGTAATAGGTACAGATCAATTTGGTTGATATGATTTCTAAAGTTGATGTTGAATATAAAGTTTTGTTGTAATGAATTATTTGACCATTACATGTATGGACTATAGCTTCTTTTACTTTATTTTACAATTTACAAAGAATTTTTGTCGTACAAATGATTTCTTAGAATATAAACGGAATTTCTCAGAATCGTAATTACTAAAATTTTGTCAATTGATTTTGGAATGTTGAATTGTTTTCTAAATTTCACATAATTTGGGGTTAAGTTCCTCGTGCTCCAAACATAAGACCAATCACACTTAAATTTTCAATGTTGTATTTTGATTTGAAGAATGGGATGGTTGGTTCATAGATTTCTTTTTTTTTTTTTTTTAAACTTTTAAAAACTTTTTAAACTTTTAAACTTTTTAAACTTTCCTAATTTATGAAAAAAATTGTCAAGATTTAAACGTAAAACTCTCAAAACAGTTATTTTCTATCAGATCTTTTCAAATTTGTTTCTTACTGTTTCAGCAAAAAGGACACGACAGTGGAGTTTGACTTGAAAAAGGCGACGTCCAAAACAAGTTTTGTCGGTAAGGACTCAGCAGTTTGAGTCGACCCATGCGAGATGCCTTGTCTTTCAACCCAGACCTGGCGCTAGAGTGTATAGTCGTGGACCAGTGTTCGCTTGTGTTAAGCTTGTGTATAGTTAGGACTTAGATATTTAGTTTGTTACTAACTCAACTAGCTTTCGTTCGTGTGTGAATGGCCAATTGACACGTACAATGCAGCTTTATACCAAGTGACTTCTACTTAAGAGAACAATCTCAATTTTTTTCATTTACACCTATGATCAGGGAACATAATTTTTCACTCACTCCATGTTCCCTTGTGTATTTTATAATATTATCTTAAACAAACAAAACCTTGAAACAGGGCAGTGTTAAAAAAATGAAATCGGTAGATTATAATAGATATGGATTAAAATTTGAAATTGAAATTTGAAATTGTTTGAATTTCAACATTGGACCAAACTCTATTTAAGTTTACAAGTTTGGAATTTCTAAAACCTCAAGCATTTATGTTTTCTTCTGTTGCATTTAACAATCTACTTACTTCAACATAACTTTATTTTAGTATTATAGTTAGTATTTTTTACTTTAGTCGTATTTGTGATCTGTACATTGATTTAGAATTAGTTTAGTTTTTAGTCTGCCAGAGTATATGGCATGTAATACACGCCGATTTCGAACACTATAGTTGAGAAACAGAAACACAATTATATCTTTTATACTTTTTCAAATGGACAGACACGTTTATGTGTAAAGCTTTGTTCCATGCGGAATATTTTACTTATTACGACAATCATTCAATTTTAGTTACAATTAGAAACACGATTAGTTTAGTTACATCAAACAAAATTCTGTCTCTGTTTATGTATTCTGTACATATTTCACCAAAAGGCCTACCACTTCTGACAATAACTTCCAATCCCTGTTTTGTTTTCTGATTAGATCAAAGAATGCTGTGATGTTGTTTTACGGACGAGACCAGGTTTTGCTTTGTGCTTCTCAAACTTTGCCTTACGTTAAGAAAGACTGAGTGTCATAGTACTTACACCGCATGCTGATTATAGGCTAGAGAAAACGTTTGTAAATAAAGACCCGAAAGTAAAAATAGGAAATAGCAAATGAATGAGTTATTGGTAAATTAACTGGTAAATAATGGAATTGTAAATAAATATCACTATTTATTTATTATTTTCAACCCTGTTACTAACACTGTCACAAACATGTAACTTTTGAAATTTATTAATTTTTTGTGTTATGAGAACGAGTAGATGCAATTAATCCAATCAGAATTGCATTGCATGGTTACTAATAACTTTCAGTTTTCGAGGTTAGAAGTTTCTACTTGTTTGATGATTTCAGTGGACATAGTGGCAACAATATGACCAGTTCTTCGCACTCCCAATCAGCTTCATCTGACAACTTTTACAATTTGTTTACGATATTTTTGTTAAATAAATGTACAAAATAACTTAGCAAAGAAGTAGCACCAATTGTAAAAAACCACAATTTCCTTGTACATTTCCCATTATAGTATAACGAAACTACTCAGCATGCGGTCCTGTATATATTGATGAATTAGGAGAGATCTCTGGAAGTTTAGTCAAGTATTTTCAAATTAATGTTGTTACTAAGTTGTAAATTACCGTTGAAATAAACGGAAATTGAAAGTAGTGTCCTCAATAGAAGAACAAATTTTTCTTTTGTTTTATACTATAAGAGTTCTTTTTCGTTCATATAAATTTTGCATTTATTGTTATTATGTTTACACGTTTTTGTAAATAAGTCTTTTTTTATAAAGAGGACATTGCTGTCATAAGTATTATTTTTTATTAATACTGAGTTTTGTAAATTCCAATTTAGTTTTAAGCTAGGTAATACAGTATAGTCTTAAAGTGTAGTGTAGTAATTATAAATATATATTTATGAAAATTATTATATATAATTTTGTAACTCTGGATAAAAGTGTACTCTTGCTTTTGTATCGTATGTGCCCAAAAAGTCACTGTTTGCGAAATGTACAATGTCTGTTTTGTTTGGAAAATGCTCTCTTTGATTTTACTTTACTCATTGTAACTCTGTGTACCCTTACTCTTTATTCGACCTCATATTCCTATTAAAAGGATAATTTATATTTACTACAATTGTAACAAATCTTTTTATGTCTTTGATAAATAAAGGAATTAAATTCATATGTTAGTTTTTTTTTTTTAAGTGCCCAAACCATTGACTCAGTAATCATCATGAATAGACTTGACAAAAAATAAGGCCAATAATGATGGCTAACGCTGATTTGCTTTGGTGGTTTTGGACCGCTTTCTCTGAAAAGCGTATAAGGTACTTAGTACATCACTCAATAAAAAATGCCCCTGGTGTAGAAAAGCAAAAAAAAACCTTTGTAATTGACCCAATTGCAGGAACAGCGATTCACCCTTTAAATCCCCGACATGGAGCTCCTGTGGTGATTGATTTGTAGATTTGATATGTTGGTAGTACTGGACATTTGGATGCAGTCACCAGCAGTATCTTTGGTAAATGGTGTATTTTTAACCATACATTTCTTAATAAAATTATAAAGCGTCATTTTCCTCTCTCAGACTTAGCTAGTTCGCTCCGCTCACTGGCCCTCTTTATTTTTTAACAAGGTCGTTTGCTTCGCTCACTAGCCAGGCTGAAGAACGCTGCACTTGGGTGTAAATTTGATGAACAACGCATTAAAGTGTAACACATTAGTTTTATTATCAGCTGATTTTTCTTTCCAATTTTGAAGCTACAAAATATTTTGCATAAGGAAATGGAAACTTCGAGGGGCTCTAGGATGAAAACCGGATTTTTCCCAGGCATGGGACAAGCTCCAATCGATTTTTCGTGGCTAAAACCCCCACATTCAACAAAAAAATCAAAAATCCTTGGAGAGAAAAAATTTTACCATACAAACAGTACTTGTTTTAGAGTATAAGATAAGATATACAACAAATTATGTAAAAGTATTTTAAAATATAAATACCTCTTAAATTGAATAAAAATTCAAATTTTTCAATTAAATAGAACATGTTCTTTTTATTCAATAGACTATCCATCTATAACAAATGGTTTGTATCTCCGTGGCCATGTGTTGTAGTGATGTGGTTTTTCATAAGTTCCACTAAAAATCACTAAGAATCCTTTGAAAATTGCAGTCAATGCTTGATTTTTGTGAAGAGCCTGAAAAAATAATTCTGTTGTTGACAAGGATAATAGTAGTTTTCATCACTAGGAGCAAAAGTGGGTCTTTTTGGTGCGCAATCGTGTTTTAGAAACAAGGCGCAGCCGAGTTTTTAAAAACGATTAAGCATCAAAAAGACACTTTTGCTCCGAGTGATGAACAACGTTTTTTATCATAATGCAAAATTAGACTTTTGATCGTTAAAAATATTAACTATTAAGTTGTATTTTCGAGGTTATATTTACAAAGTAAGTAATATGCAGTGTTTACATTTATGTTATTTACAAACAATGCTCTTTATAACGTTTGAATTTCAACATTCTGCTCCTCAACATTAATAAATCAACTATAATATCCTTAGCAAACAGCTGACTTTTCAGTACTAGGACCTAAAAAATTCTCCAGATGATTTTTCAGTCCTAGGACAAAAATTAATCAGTTTTGGTAGTATTGAGAGAACAAAAAACAGGCTGATTTCGTACAGAATGATATAAAATTAAATTTTAAAAAACTAGTTTATTGTCATTTCAGAACACTTACTTTAATTCAGTACTAGGAGACTATGGAGACAATGGAAATTAACAATAAAACTAAACATGAAAAGTATAAAAAATGCTCAATCACTCAATTAAAAATGCCCCTGGTGTAGACATAAGCAAAAAAACCTTTGTAATTGACCCAATTGCAGGAACAGCGATTCACCCTCTAAAACCTCGACATAATATTTTTGTACTTGCAAATCCTAAAGATTTAAATAAAAATTTTGAAGTGATTTAAAGAAAAGCCCTTGCAAGCTCATTTGTTAAAGTCAATACAAAGAGTATGTTTGACCAATCAGTCTTAGAATATACATAGAACATGGACATAGAAGATACATATCTTAGCATGCATTACTGATCTTATTTCAAATATTTCATTAATATACATACATGTATTCTGGTTTGCAACATCCAAACTCCAGAAGGATTTTCTCCCCAAAAGTGCACTGACTTTAATGGCCATCCTGATAGGCCCCTCACACCCAGATCATTCAAACGAGTCTCCAAAAGAGTTGAAGTTGTACCTACAAATTTGAAGGTTAGATAGTACTTTAATGAATTCAGGCTTTCATTTTTCATTTGATTAAGGATTTCAAAAAAATTATTTCCACACCAAGGACTATTGTTAAAAGTCGTCCAGAGACAATTCGAGTTTTAAGGGTCTGTCCCGCAGAGTTCGGCCTGAATTTGTTACTTTTCCGGGGTTGTAAGACTTGCAAAATTGTAAATTTGGTGTCAAAATATGTTAAGCAGTAAAATACAGGTGTTATTTTATCAAGAAATATATATAAGCCACACGTTTAACATTCAATTTTAATTGGTTTATTCCTAGTAAGCGACAAGTCTTGGTTTAAACCAATAAGTGTAATATCCAAACTTGTATTATTTTTAAATATTTTGTATTAAAAGACTTAGGCCTACTGGTGGGCACTCACGTGCATTGGGGCTAACTACAGTGTTTCTATTGTTATCTTTCTCTAATAACTTCCACAGGAATTTAATGAGAATATGTTTAAGAAATAACTCCTTCAAAAAAAGGCAACTTGAAATAATTTTTCTTTCTTTAGAAATTTTTAAGATTATTTTGTTCACTAACCACAAGCAATTTTCAAGGAATTATTTTGAAATATTTTTTATATTGCTTAGCAGCTCAATGCATCAGGATACTTAAATTGGATTTGTTTGTTTTCCACAATGTGCTGAATAAAATATGTTCAAATTTTATATTTTATATATAGCTTAAAAACATACAGGCTATGGGGGTGTGTTAATCATAGGGTTGGCCTGGAGTTATCTGGTAACCCTATCATGGACCCCTTCATTCAATGTTTGTCATACATGACAGAAACAGAATATTTCCATGAAGTTAAACCAATTTGTTTCAGCTTAACAATAAAAATTTGTAATATATTTTCTTACAAGTTTTTAACAAGACATTATCTTGGGTCATTTTAGTAATGTCATAAAAACTATGCAATGCATATTTTTAGGGATGTTAGGGGGGCTAATTGCCCACACATAATTTAAATATGGTCACGGAGAATAAAAAACTGGAAGATACATCTTAGCATGCATAAACTGGGGTCCACATTTGCAGTTCCACTTTCCTCTCCCTTCGGCTTTCCTCTCTGCCCCAAAAGTTTTGTCCAAAAAGCAGAGGAGCAGAGGAGCACTAATGTCTCCCACCACCATTAAAGCCATTATGGTTCGATTGCATTTAATCTCTCTGTGACACTCAGCCCCCCTAGCGACTAAACTTGGATCTATCGGTAGATTTCCTTCCTCTATGAAAAGTTAAAACAAAATACCATTTTAAGGAATATGTTTGCTGTTAAAAAGATTCCTGTGTAGGTCCATCACCACAAGCGTTCTCCTGTACTAGATTTAAATCATTTTAAGGGATTTGAAAATGTTGTACCAATATTTAAAAGAGTAAAATCCAGTGGCATATAATTGTCAAAGAAATTAAGAGAAAAATGGACTTGTGCTTGGCATTATAGTTGAAAGTAACACAATCACTCTGGAGAATATTCCTAGTTCATAGCGCTAGAGGCTATGTGAATGTTTTAGAGTGACGGCAATAGTCGGAAAGGGTTAAAAACAAAGCTGATTCAAATTTAGCTTCCCTATATGTAGCCTGTTTTAGCCAACACATTGTAGGAAGAGGACGTTATCTGATATCAAAAACATTCAGCAGATAGCAAATCTTGCATCGCCCTTGCCCCAATGAAATCATTGAAATCATGACTACTTGTTGAGAACCTCTGTGCATCACAAGCATGCTATCCCAATAAAATTTTGTTAGTTTTATTATTTTATTTTTATACAATGTATTATTTCACAGGCTACAGCTAGTTATTTCTTAAAGTTTATAATGTAGTTATTTTCATTTATAATAATAATGTTTTATTGCCTTAACACTAAATTGCATCAGAATTAGAATTTTGTTAGTAACAAAGATTTTTTTATAGCCTAAATAAATTTGTTTCATTCATATAACAATACAAATCAGACTAACCTGTAGGAGATGTGAGCTGGATAGAGATCGCCCCTCGATAATCGTAAACCACAAATGGGATCACCTGCAGTTGTTCTAAATACATTACTTCATTCAGTGTTCCAGAGCAAACGGAAGTACTGAAAATAACCTCCGCTAACTGCCCTGGCCTTACAGTGACAGGGTTTCTGTATAAAATACATGCCAGAGTTTTGTTATCAATTCAGTTGGTTGGTACTGTATCAGATTCTTTTAAAAAGTTTATTTTGGGTTCATAACTATGCGATTACTATGGCTGCTAATTATACAACTAATGGTTTGTCACAAACTGAATCAGACTAAACATTTCATCGGTTGTAGGCAATATGGGGTGTGAAGTAAGCGTGGGTGAGTGAAACTGGGCTCTAAGTCGATCCCAACTTTTTAGTTATCTATCAGAGCTTGAATTAAGTTCTTCACAAAAGAAGTTTCTCCAAACCTTGTAATTCTAAAAAGTAAATAATTTTTACTTTGGATAAGAGTGAGGTTGAATACCAAGCAGCTGGATGTAGGATACATTCATTATCATCCTTGGTTTTTGTCAGATATCGGTTGATGAAATCTGCTTATTACAGTTATCAATGGTGAGGATGGAATGTAAATATTGTGATATTCTTTGATAAAAAGTTATGCTGTTTAAATTATGCTGTATGTTTGTTCATTTGAGTAAAAAACTAATGGTGTGGTCATCCTCATAAATACAGAAAATGGGTTTTACTTTACCTCACCTGAAGTACACCGATACGCTGCAGTTTCTTTCTTCAGGGACAATTTTCCATCCAAGGGCCAAATCAACCATATTTTTGGCATTCATCAAGCCGAAACCGAAGTCGTCACTGATCCAGAACCCGGCTCCATTCCGTCTCCACGTTTTCTGATTGTTGGCTAAAGGAGTAACTTCAGAACCCATCGCTATCAGGTGCTTTACATCTCTGTATGTCAGGTTGCCACTATAGAAAAATATGCTGATGTAGGAGGAATTTATTGTAAAATTTCAATAATCAAACATGATAATTGCACAACTATTTTACTTGGAATAAATTAACTTGCTGTGATTGACTTACTTGGCTTGTAAAACCAGCGCTATGATCCCTGCTGCTATAGGCACAGAGGCAGAAGTACCTTCAAAATTATTGTCGCAAGAGTTGTGTTGACCAGTTGTTACCTGAAAAAGTGTAGCAGAATAAAACTACGACTGTTCTGCTATGAAAAACATCACCAGATTAAATTTTGATCCATATGAATTTATAACGTATATTTTATGCTAAAGACATATGTCAGGAACACGTATGTCAGTCTCACAAGCCAGCGGTCTCTAATTCGATCCTGGGCACAAACCTGATCGGTCACCTCTGACTAACCTAAATGACGTAATATTGTTTCGGTATATGTGAAACTGCAATATTTGAAATAAAAATTAAAAAGAGCACAACCAAAGTGATGGGTGCCTATAGACCTCCAAACGCAAACCTAGACCAGGAGATGGATATACTGTATGACCATCTATACAGCGCTATACAGTTTTTTTGTAGATCAATAAATTATTGTCTATTGTATCTTGCCATCTATAAATCACCGCACAGGGCTATTGGTCCTTGGTGAAGGTTTTTTTCATTGGCAGTGAAAGTTTTTTCAACAATTGATTTTCAAGTTCCTATAAACATGTAAATGTAAAAACTAGCGAGACCATCTTATCTTTTAATAACAAAAAGGTTATTATAAACCATGGAGAACACATGGGTAGGCCTATATGAAATGCATTGAAATAGCGTAAACAGCTATAAGTATATATTTATAATATGATTAATTGTTTTATCAATATAAAGGTGCGGCTACACATAGCAGGAAAGGACACGGACGGGACACGGACAGGACATTTCTGAGTCGGAAGGCTGCGCGCGCAGCCGTCAGACGTCGGAAGGTTGCGCGCGCAGCCGTCCGACACGGGGCCGCCACACTCACTACACTGAGCTACCGTTATCACTTTCTGATAGTGTCGGAAGGGGTGGCTACACATACCAGGACGGGACACGGACAGGACAAGACAGTGGCGGATGAATGCTCGTTTGGCGATCCATCCGACACGACAAATGTCCTGTCCGTGTCCTTTCCGTGTCCTTTCCTGCTATGTGTAGCCGCACCTTAAAAATTAAATTGATCAATTTTGAAAAACAAGTACATTGGTATTTGTCATTTTACCACCCACCACTCCCTGTTCGTCGGGATCGCCGCTCGAGTATGTTGTCGCAAATATTGCTGAGCACCGCTCACTGTATTCAGTTACTCGGCCTCTGCGAGTGGCGCTGGCGATCGTGATGACGTGGAGACTGTTGCTGTAGGCGTCAGCTCCGCAGTTGTCCCCACGAAGTTTACCATTGCCTGCTGGGAACAGGTAGATTGATCCCTTCCCATTTCGGCCCTGAAAGAAAACAAAAAATATGCTTTGTTACTTAAAATAAGACAACTGCTATATAGTAATGATAATAGCAATGTACCAATCTTATAATATGACAGTTGGGACAGGTAAAATTGTTTGAAAGTTCTCTGGACCCAATTTTGTGTCTGTGAAAAGACACTGTCTCTCAATCAGGTTGGTTTAGTGGGTGACCAGACGACATATGCATATTCCAGTCTATAACAAACAGGGCCTTGTAAGGTAGGGAGTACAAAGATGGAAGGATTTAAGGATTGAGTATTAATCTGTCCCGAGATCCTCAACACAAACAGCTCTCAGTAGTGAACTTCTCCCAACTTGGCAATCTTCTGTCTTGACTGGATTTTTACTGTGGTACAGTGGTAAACTATTAATCAATTTTTATACGTATTTAAGTGAGTAGAATTTTCCTTGAGGTCTTCTTCCATAGGCGTCATTTGGGGGGGGGGGGCAAGGGGGGGCAGTTGCCCCCCCAATAATTTCAGTAATACTTTTTTCTTTAAATTGGAAATTAAAATGTTAGGTTATGTAATATGGTGAAATATTTGTATATAACAATTATAAACTTCTGAATCAGACTTTAACAAAATGTCTACTTTGTATTATTTATATATTAATACGCAAGCACGTTTCATTTCCTCCTTTTTTCTCAGCTCGTGAGCATCGTAGGAGAAAGCCGCGCATACCGTGAGAAAGGTATAGTCCTGTAGATGAGCAGAATCACATTCTAATTCACATCGGACTCCAGGGCAACGCCCCACAGGCTTTTAAAGTTCCAATGTTAATCTTAAGGAGGAAGGAGAATTGAATGAATTGTTAGACAGCTGTTGTAAAAACAACTGCTAGAAAATTTGGAAGAACAGATGTTTGAGTTATTAAATGTTTTTAACTTCTTGGGTCCAGATCAACAAAAGTTTTGATCGAATTTCGATCAGGAGGCGATCTCTAGTTTACACAAAACTCTTAAATTGACTCATCCTGCAATCGTCATCTGTAGCAGAAAGTCCCATCTCACGTCTGTTGAGTTGTTAAGGCCTGGTCTACCTGCACAAACGAGAAACGACGTTACCGAATGCCGCCTCTCGGCCGTAGCGCTAGGCGAGTTCCGTGAGATTGATGGCTGCAGAGGTTTACTGGAATCGTGTAAATTATGATAGAGATTAACTCTTAACTTTTTGTAAAAGTAGAAAGACGGATCTCCTTTTCTCTGGTTTTAGATTTTTTTATAAAAATTTTAATTTCAGTTATAACTGTCTAAAATCGTCTGTTTTTTTCTAGGGGCAAGTTTTATAGATGCAGAGGTTTACGGGGATCGTGTTTTAAAACTAACCAATAAAGATAGAGAGTGGCTCTTAACTTTTCCTAAAAGTAAAAAGACGGATCTCGTCGGCTCTTTTTTTAAAAATTTTTAAATACAATTTCTAATTTTAGCTATAACTGTCTGTATAAATCATCTGTTTTTGTCGATTTTTAACTTACGTTTTCAATTAGTTTTGATAACTCTACCAAAGTGAGATTACCAAAGGGAGATTATCAAAGTGTAAGAAAGGAAATTTAGCACCGTTATCTATCTTCTTATTTCTATAAGGGTTTCGTCTGTTACGTCCCTTTTTCTCTCGACCTACTGAACCGATTTTTAAGATTGAGGTGTCATTTTAAAGCTTAGAATGTACCGCAGTGACGAATCGTAATTAAAAACGTCATGTTGTTTCGGGCTTCGCCCCTCTCGCCTTTGTTTTATTTCTAGATGGCTCTTTAAAATGTTGACCAACTTTTATTGCATTTTCTTTAATGTGAATTGTAATTTAGCAGCTGATTACCTTCACATGAATTTTAAAGCCAGATAGTAAACAAACATAGATTTCTGTCACTTAATAACCAACATACATGTACTTTAGGTTAGTTTCTCTCATACAGAATTATAAAATGCGCAATTTGCGCACGGGCCACCTCGTTCTTCTTTAATATGACACTTAAGTTGTAGCTCTAGGCTGCATTTAGCAAAAGATAACAGGGTTCTAAAAACCCTTGCATTTGCATCGAGAAAAACAGATGATTTAGACAGTTAGGCCTATAGCTGAAATTAAAAATTTTATTTAAAAATTCAGCTAAAAACAGAGCCGAAGAGACCTGTCTCTTTAATTTTAGAAAAGTTAATATCCAATCTTTATATTAAATGGTTAGTTTTAAAACACGATTCCCGTAAACCTCTGCATCTATAAAACTTTTTGCTACTAAAAAAAGATGATTTTAGACAGTTATAACTGAAACTAGAAATTGTATTTAAAAATTATAAAACCAGGGAAGACGAGATCCGTCTCTCTATACTTTTAGAAAAAGTTAAAGAGCCAATCTTTATCTTAATTAGTTAACTTTAAAACACGATTCCCGTAAACCTCTGCACCAAGGAATCTAAAATAAAATAAAGAAAAGGTAGGGGTCAAGACATGCAACGCCCTCTATGCACCAGGTGTTCTTTGGCACCTATGACACCACCATTTCCTAATACTGGTAATGATAATGATGATGTCATAGGTGCAAAAGAACATCTGGTGCATAGAGGGTGTTGCATGTCTTGACCCCTACCTTGTCTTTATTTTTTTAGATTCCTTGCTCTGCACTGTCTGCAGCCATCAAACTCGCCTAGCGCTACTGCCGCGAGGCGGCATTTGGTAACGTCGTTCGGGCTCAGGTAGACCGGAGCCGGAGCCTTGCCTTGGTTAAAATAACCTCTTTCGTGTGAAAAGGTAGATATAGTACTTTCGCTGATGTTTGATGTTTACAATTTACTGTTGTTTATTTGAAAATCAATAAATTTCCTTACTGATGGGTAGGCCTAATCAAATGGGAAAATTACAAACTTTAAGGACTTGTAGGTCTCCTCTTTTTAATGAACAATTTACCAATTCACTTTAGAAACAAACTCACGCCGAGCTCTATCCAATGGCACTAAAATCATTAAAATATATTGCAAATTGTGGGAGGAGTTTCTTGTACAAAAACCTGTATAACGTATTAAATATGTAAAGATTTTTTTTGTAAATCATTATTTATCTTTTTATAATCACTTAGTTATTTTTACCTCTCTTGTCCTCGACAATTCAATTTTTTTTTTAGGTAATGTAATGGGCAATATACCGTAGCTGTACTGATCCTAACCAACAGTAGTTAAATGTTAAATGATTTTTTGTCCCTTATACGGCAGACTGCAAATGTGCTTTGTCAAAAACTAATTTTTGATAAAGATAAAACAATGTGTTTTACCATACAAACCTATGGAGTTTTAGTCTATGTATCTGACTGTAAAACTTTAGAGTTGTAAATAATATACAATAAAAATAACTAAATAGTTATAAAATGATATTTTTATTTTAACGGTTTAGCATCCATTAACCAATTAAATCCATTAAATTTCTTAAGGTGTTTTACATCACAGTAACCACTGGCAGTTCCAGAAGAATAATGACTTTCTACAAATAGAAACCTGTTAAATAATCAAATTTTACATGCATTAGGGTATTGTTTTCATGGGTTTGTGAGATTATATTATAAGTTCACATTTTATGGACAGCATAGTGTCACAATGTAAACTTAATTAGCTTTTATTGACAGTTTTTAGCGAAATTTAAGATGTTTGGAGTATTTGTGGGAAGGGGGGAGGGGGTATGACCTTATGAAAATCTTGCACCCCCAATCAGAATGCTGAAATGACGCCTATGTCTTCTTCAGTACACTTACTCCATTCTTCAAAACATTTACAGTGACAACATTTTCCTGCACCACTTATTTCACATATTCGGCATATTTCACATATTATTGACAAGTTATTTTTGAAAAAATCTGCAAGTCATAATCAAATGTAAGAACTTATTTAGTCGGTAATGCTATTTACAAAGAACCTGCCACTGAAGAGTGCGTCATCAAACTGCATACAATTTATCTGTAAGCTCTCGGTCATGATACAACTCAAGCTTCACAGATTTGAAATACTTAAAAAATGTGAAACAAAGAATCGGATCTATCATAAAAGTATTTGTGTATCATTCCTGGGACACCACTCACAAGCTGATGGCAAGTCCGCATCGCCCGGCCGGACAGTGTTCCCATGTGTTCCATCAGGCGTCCGTTGTCCCCCGGCCCCCATGAGTTGGAGTAGATGTCGATGCCTTCACACCTGTACCTCAGGGCCTGCCCCTCCACCACGTCTACTCCTGGCTGCTCCAGCATCTTAATCACTAAAAAAATAAAGATTCATGGTTGGTTGGTTTATAAAAAAAAATTTTAATTAAAAAAGTTTACTCTAAGATACTGATTATGTTGTACACAAAAATCTGGTGTTCTCAACCCAGCAGCTATCTAATATTTTTGAACTCTTCAACTTAAAAACATTAATTTACTGGTATTATCTTCAGCCGTAAATATTGTATTTACTTTGAATTCATTCAAAAATAAATTGTATGTATGAAAAATGTACTTAAAAAATATATAGAAAATACTTTAGTCATATAATTTTTACAATAAAATATTACAGGACATACATTTACTTCTAATGCACGTAGTTTTTGTTTTATGTTAAAAACCAGTTGCAGCAACAATGAAAATATTTATGCTCTCTAATTAAGGCTGTATTAACCACAAAATTTAAGTGTCTCGATCAACTAGCTTTGAAAGGGTCAGTTATTCCACAATTGCAACAAATTCAGAGTTCCCTTGTTCCAACATAATGTCCATTACTTAAACCAGTCTATGGTAGTCAGAATAATCTCAAATACCTGTAAACTCTTCACTATATTGTTCAGATCTTAAAATCCCTTCATCGAACATCAGATTTCCAACCAAAAGTTTCTTGGAGGGCAGGCAGTACTATAGTACCTTCCTAGGCATTTACCCGGATATTTCACTCTTACCTGCCAGCCTGGCGTTGTGCGCAACACCGACACCGCAGTGTTGGTTGTCAGCAGCCATGGCGAGGACCCCCGCGCACCGCGTGCCGTGGGTGAACCTCGTCTGGCCTTCATCATCATACCATGGCCTCACATCGCTGCGGTTGTGGTTCAGGTCAAAACTGTACCCCGCATCCTGTGTAAACATCAGGGCCATAGTTGTGAAAATAAAAATATAAACTTAAGCTTGGAGACTAAATTATTATCGAAACCACGTAATGAAAAATATTTTAGGAACAAATACAGTGTATAATTTACCACTGTCGTAGAAAGCATCATTAATTCATAGGCCACTGACAAATGGCGACTAGGTCCGGAATCAAACCTATGTAAATAACTTTTCTCATGATCGAACCAGCCACCTTTGGTACTCAAACCACTTAGCTACCCAGCCACATTGTATCAGGTTTCGCCAGAAAAATTAATTGAAAATTAGATTGTCATATTCTAATCAGAAGTCAAAAAAGTACTGGTGGAGTCAAGCTTTTATGATATCGACTGTTACCTGAATGGTAACAATTAAGTTATTCTGTGCTGATTAGCATTTCAGTTCCTGATCTGTCCAATTCCTTGCCACAAAGGACTACAGATGGAGACCATGTACTATGTATGTATTATGTTGATGTGAAGGCTTAAATGAAAAAAGTTAATTGTTCTTATGACTCAATTTATAGTCTTGAGTATTTTTTATTTTACTGAATGGTTTCAAAGATACAGGCAATGAAGTTTTCCTAATTCTTTTGGGACTAAAATTGAACTTCAATCCCCACTATAGGCTTAGCTCCTTAGGGAAATGAACTTAGCTACCTAACCAATATGTTTTGGAAAAAATTTCAAAGAATATATCTTTAAATTATGCACTGCCTAAAATTGACATTAAAATAGAGGGGTTACTATTTAAAAACTTTGACTTGCCCTCAAAAAAGCCCATTTTTAAGAGGGACTTGAAAATTGTGTAACATTAAAGGCTTCCTCTTTTGTCACCTCAAGAATTACCCAGAAAATAATCCCGTTACCAGCAGCTGTTAAAATATTACAGGGTGGACGGACATTTGGGACACCTGGGTATAGAGCTGGTATTTAGTAAACTTAAAAAATTTTTATCTCTGCATTTAATTTTTTGACAGATTCATAACATAAAATATATCATTCTTAACCAAGTATCGATGATCTCGTAACTCACATAGTTCTGCCGCAAGTCTGTGTGTGTAACGTCCACCCCGTCATCTACAATGGCTACTCTGACTCCTGCCCCAGTTATGTTCATCTTGTACACGTCCATCAGATCCATACCAGAACCTATACCACTTTCATCTAGTGGAGACCGGAGCTATAATATACATAACATTAAAATTAAAATTTCATTTTCGGGTTAGTTATGAGTTGGATTTTTATAAGTATAGGCTTAATGATGCTTAAACTTAATTCAAGCATTAAACTACACCTCTGCTGATGGTTTCCCCGCTAGGAGCACACAACATTAATTCATATATTTATGCTGCCAGTCATGTTAGCTCAGATGGCTAAGTCGTAGGCACCTTGGCTAGGACGTTTACGACAGCACGGGTTCGGTATTGTTGACAGTTTTTAAATTAACTACATATTAAGGAAATAGCAACATGATGAGGAAAATCAAATAAAAATATGTTTATATTTTAATCTATATATTAATAGGCAAGCATGTTTCATTTCCTCCTTTTTCTCAGTCAGTGTGCGTCGTAGGAGAAATAAGCGCATACCGTTAGAAAGTTATTGTGCTGTAGATGAGCAGAATTGCGTTTTAATTCACACCGGCACCCAAGGCTACGCCCTACAGGCTCTCAAAGTTTCAATGTTAATTTTAAGAAGATAATTGACTGAATCATTAGACAGCTGTTGTATAACAAGCACTAGAAAATCAGGAAGAATAGATGTTTCAGTTATAACATATTGTTTTGTCTGGAGGTGTTCAGACAGTCCAGATGAACTGAAAAAATGTTGGTTGAATTTCAACCAGGAGGCGATCTCTAGTGTTAATAAACTACCTAAATAATAAATTTAGGGCCTGTTTCTCCAAACGCAACTTAAACCATAGATTAAGCATAAAAACTTTGTTTAATTCAATGATAAAAATATGGACAGTTTAGGTTTAAACTTGAGTTTAGGTTTGAACTAACTTCGAGACACTGGCTCTTTGAGGTAGCAAATTTAAAATAGCCATTTATCAGAGAAGAATAAAGAGAATTTTTGCATCGATAAATTAAGAGCTTTTAGTTTGAGGGGCACAATCTGCTCATAAATTAGATAACTTCACAATAAAACCTTTCATACTCCACTTTGGATAACTAAACGTCTTAGTGGCAGGCGCTCACAAAATGTTTGGCTCTGGGGTGGCTTGCTGATCCCAATTTGCAGGATTTTTAGTCGCAGTTATTGACATTAGACAGAACTTATGGTCTTTAAACACAATTTTGTTGCTGCCACTTCATTGCATTATGAATGTCATTGACAGCTGACATTTATTTTTTTATTGGTATTTCCAACTTTAAACGGAGTTCCATCTCTAAGAACCATTTTCTGTGGTCCTAGCAGTGGACTGTACTCAATTTTACTGATTACACCAGAGTACAGTAATCTTATCATTATATAATATTTCAAGTAATTTCCTTCTTAACTTTAAATATGCAACCAAACAATTACATAAATAATATTATGTAACTAATTTTTTTATTTTTTCATTGTGGGGAGTTTTAGCCTTCTTTTTACTTTCACAACTAGGCACTTGGCATTTTATTTAAATAAATTTAAATAAATAATATTAAAACAGTTGTCTAATGTGCTTTCCTATCATTTTTTTAAATAAAATTGAAACCTCTTTGGTTTGAAGTTTACAGCTAATTCTGAATTACATTAATTTTCATAATGTGATTGAAGTTTACTCTTACTTATAAAAAATGTTATGAAAGTTGCATTCTGCATTTAATTTTGTATGAGAGTTAACACTAAGAGTTATAAATAAGAAAATACATTTTTAAAACTTACCACATACCATTGTTTTTTCCACATTGGATCATTAAAGTAGTTTGAGTATTCTGAGACTTCATTTACATTTTCATCACTTTGTCTAAAATCCATCATCTGAGAAAGTAAATTTTCTAAAAATCCCTCGTATTCTGTAGGTTTTGGTTTTTTTGTTGCAGCCAAGTGGACCTCAGGTTTTGGGATTGGGTGGGGAATGTTTGTTTTTGGACTTTTAACAACAGATTTTTCCTCCCGAATTCTAACAAATTGTTGCTCTGCCCATGAGACCTAAGAAATTAATTTGTAATAAATAATTGTTTAAAAATTAGCTACAGTCAGACTAAATGCTTTTTCATTATACTGCACGGAAGCAGGTTTTTTCATTTGAACTGTTTTAATAGTACATGATTGTAAAGGGTGTTTTGGAGTGGTCTATGCAAATAAATATATTGCTAAAATATTATCAGTAAAAATTAAATCTGCTCAAAACTTTTGTATAGTGAAGTAGGGTACTGCTCAATACAATTTTAATTTTATGGTTAGGGGCTTTTGCCCCTTTAAGCTACTAGGATAGAAAAACGAACCATGTACAGAAGTCTCACGCAATACTAATTTTGTAGTTGAACCGCTTTTTTGACACTACTTTTTGACACCCTTGTCCAAAGATCACAATTATGCCCGCATCCCCCCCCCCCCCGAAAAAAAATCCGATTTATGGGCTTATTTTAATTCTAATTTGGCTGTTGTTGTGTAAGACCAGAGAAATATTTACAGGGCGCTCTTTACCGCTGGTTGGAGGCTAAGTTTATCACCGGTCGGGGGCGCGATTTAACTCTGATCAAGGGTGCTATTTACTCTAGACTAGACGGCAATGTTTAACAACAGTCGGGGGTGATGCTCTTGACCCCTCTTCAGGGACAATCTTCATGGCAGATCAGGGGTAATCGTCCCCCGCACCAATGGACCCTCGGGTCCTGGCACCTTATGAGGTCACCTAGTTTGCCTGAATAGATCTTTCTTTTTTCTTTTTTGCCAAATATTCTATTTACTATTGTAATTAAAAAAAAAATTAATGAAAAATTGTTAACAAAACTAGAATTAAGTTATATTTGTGGTTAAATATTTTTTGACTGAAACGTAGTATAAAACTGGCCCGTTTGACGCCCCCTGGCTGACGCCCTAGGCCATGGCCTAGGTTGGCCAAGTGGATAATCCGGGCCTGGAACCGGCCAGATCATAGGAGGCGCTGTGAGCAAAACCTGCCAAGCGATACGTGGACTCAGCCGGCCAGCAGCCGTCGGATCGGCATCATTTTGCTCGCAACCTAATATGCTGGTTCAACTACTAATTTTCGAGTAACAGAAATTAGTAATGTGTGACACTTTTCTTCCTGGTTAGTTTTTCTATGCTACTAGTAACTCATAGTTTATCTTCCTCCACAAGTGGGTAGAGTGGAGAACAGAAGGCCCTCTCCTTCCTCCCCCTGATGACCTGAGCACCCCCGCTTAGGAGCGCTCTCTCTAGGCGCGTAATGACCTTGGACCTTGGTCTGTATAACTGGACTAAGTTATACCTTGGTCCGATATTTTGACAGGTGCCTGTAAGAAAATTGTTTTTTATTCTTTATAATGTATATTGACAAAAACTTTAATGATGGAATTATAAAATGATAAATTTAGAGATGAAATTCAGTATGACAGTAAGTGGGTAAGTGTAATAAGTTGTGAATCACGCAGACGGACGGTAAAAACAATCATGTGTGTTTACCGATAGTGGTATTTCTTAATAAGTAAATACTATTTCTTAAATCTGACCGGCCATAGAAGGCTCAATTGGTTTGATTTTTGGGGTTCTTTTTAACGTGCTGCACCTCATCCGGAATGCCTATAAACACAAGTTTGTAGTTCTTTTTTTTGTTTTTTAATTAATATTCCAATAGTCAAGCATGATTCTTTTCACTTTTTCAGCTTGTGTGCATCATAGGAGAAATTCCTGTATACCATTAGAAAAGTAGTGTTCTGTAGATGATCAGAAACCAATTAATTCACATCCGCCCCAGGGCTACCCCTGGGTGATAACCTGAAGCTCTAACACTGAGCCACTGTCATTGAGCTGTTAATTTAAATAGATCCCAAAATTATATAAAAATGTAAAAAATATAAAAATTCTGCTTTAAGCATTGAGTTCAAAGGACCATAATCTGATCATGATAACTGGGAGTCTGCATGAAAAATTAGCTTCTACAAACGATTCTCAACGAAATGTGTAGATGACCTTTCACAATTTATTGGTCCTAAACATAGAGAGTAATCAGAAAATTAAAAGAAAACTTTAATGATGGTATTATTACTCACTTTCTTGTTCCTCATTAATAACTCAGTAATAAAACGACTACCAAGTTTTTGTCTTTTAGGGAACTCTATTTTTAAGAAAACGAAATGATTTTCAAATAACCACACCTGGAATCAACAATTTGCTTTTTTTAACTCTTATGCAAAGTATATCTTTTTCATAAATTACTTTCTAAACATCCTATCATGTTGAAAGCTTAACACTGTGTTCATTGAATGACAGTTGTAGTTTCTAACAAATCACCTGAGTATTTTTAAGTAATAAAAAGTAAAACAATTAAATGAATGATTAAAAAGACTTCAGAGTAACCCACAACTCACGAGTTTATAGATAAAAGGATTTGGTTTGTCATATACATTAATATTGTTAAAAACACTTAAGATCTAACATAGCCCTGTAAATGACCAAATGTGTACTTAATTTGTAAAAAGAAAAAAAAAACTTTCTTCTGTGTGCATTTGGCAAGCACTGTAGCACACCTCACACTTTACTTTCCAGAAACACTGGCAAAATTTTTCTCGTTTCTTCATTCTCTTCTTTGGCTTTTAACGGTTCTTTTTGGTCTTTTTTTAGTAAATGAAGATTTTCATAGTTAATACTTACAAAATTGCATTATTCGATTACATGTTATTTATTTTAGTTTCCTATCACATAACGCAACATGACTCAACTTGTTCAACATTTTATCTTGTTTCTGTTTGTTGTATGTTTAGAAGTGTTACTTACCGGACCAACAAAGTGAAATCCCAACTCACGAGCAACAGATTTTGCTGCCTCAAGCCCATTAGGGATCTCGACAATCCAGCTGTTCTTGTAGTACAAGGCACCTTCTTGTAAACCGGATATGGCCACCACAAAAAACACCAACACCACCAAGGAACATTTTAACATTATAGAGGATCTTTATTTTACTCTATTCTGTGGGTGTACTTCATGTTTTACAAATAACTACTTACAATTATTTCTTAAAAATCATCAAGACAACTATCGTGGAATGTTTAACTACATGTATATAATTATTGGGTATTGCATATGGTGCCATGTGAATAAAAAGTTCAGCTTTGAAGTGCGATGGTAGTTTTCATAAATTTAATTTTTGCTCCCGCTAGCTTGAAATCTTTATGTAATGTCTAGTGCGGCTAATTAAATCTATTTTCTTCTTCTTAAAATAATTATAAATCATAAAAACAACAACTTTTAATCTCTAAATAAAATTTATTTTAAATAAACATGAAGTGAATATTCTTTTTTCATTTGCTAAAATGGACTAAACTGTTAAAAGTCACGACTAAAACTCAGTACTCACACTGTACTCGACCGTATTGAAATGTACCAAACACCGATGTGTGACTAATCAAAATGTGACACATTCTCAGCTAGGTAAACAATTTAACAATATTACACCTGGCATTAGCTCTTTAGCCAGAATAGAAAATTGGATAGGTTTGAATATTATTGAAGTACATTTTGATACTGAGTGAAATTTAGAATGTAATTTTTGTTGATGAAGCATTTGACAATTACGATGGAATTTTTCAGTAAAAAATTAATAGTTTGATTTAAACAATATATATGAACAGTTTATTGCTTTTTTGGTAAAAAACTCCAAAAATCATATGAAAAACATTTAAAACAGTTACAAAAAAATAATAATAAAAGAAAAAAATTTCTTTGGAAGTGGCACCCACACCCCAAACTCAAAATATTGATGTTCCAAAATATGTTTAAAACAATTTTATTGTCAAGTTCGTATTTTTTAGTATCTATATATTAATAGGCAGGCATGTTTCTTTTCCTCCTTTTTTTCTAGCTTGTATGCATCACAGGAGAAATCCATGCATACTGTTAGAAAGATATTGTCCTGTAGATGGGCAGAATCACATTAGAAATCAGAAAATTCTTTATAATTCAAATTAGTTCTGAGGGCTTCGCCCTATAGACTTTCAAAGTTTCAATGTCAATCTTATGGAAGAAGGGTATTTGATTGAATCATTAGACAGCTGATGTACTGTAAGGAAGAACCAATGCTATAAAATTAGGAAGAACAGATTTTTCAGTTATAGAAAATTCTTAAACTAATCCTGTTGCAGATCAACAAACCCTTTGATCGAATTTCGTCCAGGAGGCGATCTCTAGTATTTTTTAACGCATCAAGAGAGAATTTACAAAGCCATTTATTTAGCATAGTAAAATAATATTACATCTTTGGGCGATTCATCACAAAAGTAGGTCAATAGAGACTATGTAGCATCCTACCCACTCTCTAACCACAACTTTATTTAACATTACCTCTTCAGTCTTGATTTTTAGTCCAATATTGGAGAATTGTAATTTTGTCTATTCAATAAATGCTTTTATGTGGACCCGATTCATTTATAATGGTCTTAAAAGTAGAAGAGAATGTGATACAATTCTATTCAATACCTCTAATTGGTAATATTTCAAAATTATCACCAACCGAACGAATCCAAATTATTTCTTCAATAATTTAGTCACAATCAAAAACAAACACATTTAAACAAAAACTTGATCAAACACATTTTTTTGCTCTGTAAAAAATTATATAGCTAAATTATTTTCTACAAAGTTTCTAGTCAGTTGGGTTGTTAAGGATTGTATAAAGAAAGACCTGGAACATTGAACAGGAGATGAAATGAAAAGACAATTGAAGTTCCTGGCAACATCTTTATTACATAACATTCCCAGCCAGAGAAATATAGCCAGGGGGTTCGTACACTTATCACAAATTTGGAAATAAACTCTGATAATACCAACGTTAAATAGGAGGAGTAACAGTGAACTGACACTGATGAGGTAACAGAGAAGTCTCTGATGTAACAAACCGTCAGTCCGTAAGTAACAAATATTAATGAAAACGAATCAAGAACTGCTCTTTTCTGACTCTCTAGGTCCTTGCGATATTTGCTGTCCTAGTATCTACGATCTTGACATCTCAAGACCTTCCCATGGCCATAATGCATATTATTAATCACATTAAATTAATAAAAATGGTCATTACAGTAAATTGTTGTTAAAAATAACAATGTACTGCAGAGAAAAAAAAACTATAACAAATTGAGGTTTGATTTATACAGGTGTAAGCTGATGATTGACAAAATTCATTCACTCACTTTAAAGTATTAATTAAAAAAAGAAGAATCAGACACTATTCAAAAAATATAAATATTACCTAAACTACAAAAAATATTGTTGCATAATGAGTCAATCCCTCCCTTTGTGACTGTACTAAAGTGGCAGGATCGGTAAAAGAAAATGTTTCTAACTGAAAAAATTGCAAAAGAGCAGTTCGGACACAATTGGGAATAACAATAGTTGTGCTGCTCGTCTGATATGGTGAGTTTAGGCCATGTACACCAAGAGCAAGGGACACAAATTAACGTGAAACAAAATACAATGTAAACAAATGGAAGCTGTAGCTCGTCAGATACACGGTTAACTTCAGTGCATAAATATATCACTAATAAGTACATACTACTTCAAAAACATTATTTACATCTCAAAATACAGTAGTAGTGAAGTCTAATGATTTTAATACTGACTCTAACAATTTCAACTACCGAGACCAATTAAAAGAAACTGAAATTATATTATTTTTACAACTACAGACAATTTATACAAAATTTTTACACATGTTGAATTGAAGTGGTCTGATTTTGGAATTCATAAATGACAGATAAAAGATTTCCTATTATATTTAATTATTTTTAATGGAATTGTATTAGAAAAATAAAATCACTATTAATTTTTAAAATATGATATCGCTTCTCTTATTTCTACTTTACATCAATAATAAGTTTTTAATTTAAAAAATAATCTGTATTTTACCATCTGCAATACTGTACTTAAACTTGCTGAAAACTTTAACGCAAATGTAATTTTGTTGTTTATAACAATACTTATCCTATACACATTCCGTTAAGGTATAAGCAGTACGGTATGTCACAAAAAATGTATGTAATATAAAAGATATTAACATTATACAACATTAATATAATGATAATAATAATACGTTTCTATGTATGTAATTAGACTATTACATTCACTGACTCGACAAAATAAACATGACCAGGACAATTTGTATATTAAACTAACTATACATTTCAGATAGGATGAATTTACATACGATACAGACTATACGTGATGAGTCTAACTGGAGAGAGGTAAGCATGCAGAGTGAAGGCATATCTCATATACGATAGTTGGATAGTACAAACATCCGGACCAGAAAGCGCACCGCCCCAGAAGGACTCAAGCTAAGCTATTAGTGTTTGAAATTTTACAATTTTTATTGTCATTAACTAACTGTTATTTAAGTAGTTCTAATTTGGTTACGTAAAGTAATCGATTGAAAGCCTGGAAGCTCTAGAGGACCGGGTAGGGGCTTAGCTGTTATTTGTACATAAACCGAGACACGGACTAGCTCCACTGTACAAGAAGCAAGACCAACCCTCACTTCTAAACTCTACGTACCAACTGACGTTCGCTAAAAAATAATGATTGACACTAAAATATAACTTATTTTATGTACAAGGATTGCACAAAACGGAGAGAGTTTGGGGACTCAGCCTCACGCCATTCTTGCTCCAAATAAACTGTAAAAAGAAATTAAATTAGTTAGATTTGACTCAAATGTGCTAGTTGATTATTTTTTCTTCTGATTTTTTTCTTCTGATCCACATGGGTAGCAATAGCAGTGTTTGGTCACAATTTCAAAAAAATACAACAATTTAAGCCTATGCTTCTCAAGATACTTTTGACAAAAAGTATACTTGGCAGCTTTATATTTAAGTGTTTTATTTTAAGCTTTTCAAGGTCTTTTTTCCATAAGAGCTCCATTAAACGGAGCTTTTCTACGAGAAACACAATAACTCCTTTATTCAAAATCAGAAAATAATCTTTAATAAATTAATTAAAGAGTTCATCAAGACAAACATGGTTTGGAAGGAGTATTTTTATAAAAATTATAGTTTTTAGAAAATGGAAAGAATACGTCACATTATTTACTAATTTTTTAAAGTTGTTTTACATGCTTTGCAAAGAATTCATTTGTGAAAAAGAATGGTAAATTTAGTTGAGATTTAAATAGGACAATTCATTCTAAACCTATTGGACAAAAGTAAAGAAGTTACGTGACAAATGGCAGGTACAAGTTTAGAACTGCTGTTTTGGGAATTAAATCCAAGGTGGCGGCACTCCAACGCCTTCTTAATATGAACTAACTGTAATATTCATTAACAATAATCTTTTATCAATAAATGAATTGACAATAATTTTTAGCCCAGCACGCAGAGGGGATTTATAGTGCAGTTAGCGCTATCAGGCTGTAATTAGGAGGAAAATTAGTTTCAAATTGGCATTCAGGACCTTACTTTATAAAATTTTAACAGATAACAATTTAGTTTTTGAGGCAAAGAGGTTTGGCTGTACTGCAAAGAGGTTTCTAAGATGATGACAAATCTCAGTTTTTAAATCTTATTTCATATTTGATTCGTACTTTAAATACTTTTAAACATTTTGTCAAACTCGGATTTCCGAGAGAATATACTTTTACTTTTCTTTGTGTACAAACTTTATCTTTCCTTTTCTAATTTTCATCTCTGAGATCATTCATACTTTTAAAAATGATTTCCTCGTTTCTGACGGGTCATACCTTCAATATGTTTAGTCTTTCTTTTCGCCATCCTCGGGGTCCTTGAGTGTGTGCCACTGGGCGATGGGGCGCCGGGGGGAGGCCAGCATGTCACTCCAGTGGCGCAGCTCGGTGCCAGTCGCGTTGTAGCCGAGCACCACCTTGCCGATCGGCTCGGAGGTTCCGATGCGGTCGTAGTCCACCACCGTCACCACCAGCTGCACTTTCTGTCCAACGGGTAACAACACAACATTAAACTAACATATAACCCAGATATCAGATATATCAGTTATTAAATTTCTGACTCTCCCAGGGTGTTTTTAAGGTGAATATGGACGAAGGATGAGGGTAGAATGTATGTGATGCCTTGTGTAGCTTTGTTACTGAAAAAAACCATCTGATTTTTAAAATCATTTTTAAATTTTTTATTAAGGGTTGACAAATGTTATGACAACCACACCCAAACTATAAAAAAATTTAATAGATAAAACACATTTTAAGTTTTTCATTCCTTTTATATTTGTAACATAAAACCTCAAAACATCTATAAGCCATTTGGCATCAAGTGATAAGAAATAATAGATAAGAAATAATAAGAAGAAATAATATAAATAAGAAATGAAAATAAGAAATAATATAAATAATAACAAAATAAGAGCGCTAGCCTATTACAAATATGAAAGCAAATAAAACAAGTCCATTACAAAAAGTTTTAAAATTTAAAATTGATCTCGAACTTTTAATTGTGGCCATTTAAATTTTTCCAACTCAAATGTCTGAAAATTGGTAAATGAAACAAAAATTACTAACACAAAAAGTTGCCAGATTATCTAACCAATGGTACAAAGTTTGTAAGGATATGACGTCAAATAACGGTGTTGTTGCGATTTTTCTCCTTAAAAATATTGATTTTGCATTGTAACTAATGCAAACTGAAAAATCACAAATTGAGAGTTAAGTTTTTTAACTCAATGAAACTTGAAAGACGAAATTATTATGGTTATTCGCCTTTCTTGTCAACTTAACAAAAATCAGGAAGCTACTATAGTAAGATGCACGAAAATATTCCGATAGAAATTTTAACAGCTGTGTCCCCCCTCACCCCCTCTCGCCCTTCAATGTTGTCATTTGTGGTTATATTTACCATGTGTAATGCAGTATAAAAATGTATTTCAGAATAAATTTGGCAACAATGTACCGGCTCTCATCGGACTATTTTCGTGAATCCTTAGAGGTAGGTGGAGTGGGTTTTGCTAATGAATGGTTCCAACTTGGCAATGGAAGAGAGCCAGCGAAGTTGAGAAAAGTTCAAGATGCTTGTATATGGAGGTACTGTCCCCACATATCTACCTTGTCAAGTGTTCCTACCGCTAACTTTGTTGTTACACTTTTTGATCCAAGTCCAATACAGTTTGCCTTTCTATTACATGTTCATCTAAAGTCTTTTCATAAATGCTCATGAAACAAGTAAAGAATAATTTCCATTAACTAAATCAACAGCGAAATTACCCTTGCGTGTAAATGATTTCAATCTGACTTTAACTTACCTGAATTTGTTCAAACGGAACCTCAAAGGAGAATGATTCGTTGTAGTATGGGTTCAAAGTACATTTTTTAATGCTTGTCTTCTTCTTCTTCAACCGTTTTCCATTCTGCATTATAGCAATCTTCACATATGGATCTAGTAGGATCAAACATCAACAGTTAGTTATAATGATACCGTAATTCATGAATTTAGTTTCTCATAAGAGTTTATTGCAGATATTTTAAACTAATAAGAGAATAAGGATCCTTGCAGTTATTCAAAATTAGATTACTATTGTAGTGTATGAGTTTTCTCTTTTTTGGAGCAATTTTCTTGATGACACCCAGAGTGTTAGTCCCATTAAACCCATCCTACTATTCTACTACTTTACTCATTATTTTTCCCTTAAAATATGTTAATTAGAATATGTAATGTTACTTATCAACAGGCTGGTTATTTACATCTGAGACAGAAAAAAAACATTGATACTTAATGGGTATAACAGGAGGAGGGAAGTGAAATGAGCATTCCTCTCCTATTTGTGGCCATGGCAGACAGTGAACATCCACCATGGACAGTGAAAAGGTATGCTGAATATTAACGAAGCAACAGCAGCATTCAAACAGTGTTTATACCTGAGGTACACAGCCGGGCAGCCATGAACCTGCCAATCAATCAATTTATCAAATTGTTTATTCGTCACTATGTACACTTGTCACTGAAAGGTAGAAGAATTTGTTACAACTTTTTCAACATTCCAGTGGTTCTTTTTTAGAAAAGGCATTTAGATTGTTATTGAAAGCTGCAAACTTCTCAAAAAAGTCTAATGGGTGTTTGATTTATCATATTTTTTTAACTAATATTTTTTACTATATCTTTTATGATTTTTAACAGTAGTAAAATATTAGCTATATTAATAAACGCTTGCCCATTTAATGAAAAATTAAAATACAGTAACTTAATCTAATGTACAGTAGAACCTTGATAAGACGACTCTCAAGGGGTCACACAAAACTGACGTCTTATCAAGGTGTTCGTCTAATCAAGTGTTGTGCTATCAAGGTTGTTTTGCTGATAATTCGTCTTATCAAGGTGCTCCCTAAAAGAGTATATTTTAAAACTCCCCATATAGCAAGTGCAATATTAATGAAGCCTCACTAGAAATATTCCATTGAAAATTTATGAAATCAAGCATACAAAAAACACACATATAAAACATAATATTTTATTGTTATGAAAAAATAGCCTATCATAAAAACTTTAAACAACTAATAAAATTTTTTAAAGAAAAATACAAAATGTAATGAATACAGTTACTTGTTATAAATCAAAGAAATTAAAAAACCTTTATACGGTTCTCAATTAATCATTTATCGTATAATTAATTAAGCTGAGTACCAGGAAAGTTAATTGATTTATCGATTACATGGCTTAGACAATTTCCTCTACGTCTAAGCCTACGTCAGGATTCAATGTTGTTGTGCATAAGAAAGAAAAGTTAGTGAAATAGTCATTAATTTTTTTTATTTTTTATTCCGTGTTACTCACGTGAACGTAGTCCAATGCGCTATTGATTTCCGTAGTGACCCTAACCACACTCTCACTCATAACACTTTTTTCTCATAAAACACTTCAATATACTAACGGCATTTGAAGCAGACATTCTCTAATCCCTACCGAGAGGAAGTGTAGGAAAGTTTTTCCTAGAACTGAGCATAAAGACATTGTTTCCTTCAAAATGTCTGACCAAACTGTGGGAACGATGCATGAGAAAGGCGATTCGTGTTGTAAAGGTTCCATAACGAGACACTTCGCGCTATAGAGGTTATGTTCGTGTTACGGAGTTAATATACTGAAAGATTCGTGTTCGTGCTATAGAGGTTCCGGTATTTTAAAATGTGTGTTATAGAGGTTGATTGTGCACTAATTTCAGCTGGTAAAATGTGTGCTATCGAGGTATTTATGTGAATGGCATTCGTCCTATAGAGGTATTTTTAACATTGAGTGTTATGGGCAATTCATGGGGACTAGAAAATATTACTTGTTATCAAGGTAATCGTGTTATCGTGGGACGTACTAAAGAGGTTCTACTGTATTAATGTTTTACTGAGTTGAACACTTACTGATAAAAAAAACCTTTTAAAACTGTCAACTATGAGTCCAACCAATTTCAACATTTTTAAAATCAAGAGTTATTTTTAAAATTGTTTTTATTTTTTTGGTTTATAACAGACCTGACAGTCCACCGACGTCCATCTTCTTGAGGTTCTTGGCTTCTAGGATGACAACCGTCAGCTTGCCGGCGGTAGGGACGTATCGGAGTGAAAAGCAAATATCTCCCAGCTTATTATCCTAAACATACAGAATCAGTTGTTTAGAAACTAACAGGAATTCAGGATCACAATTTGAAATTTAAACATACAACACATGAGCTAAAGGAAGATAGGCCCTTGAATCACCACCGGGCCAATTTTCAAATTTTCTTTAAAATTTAATTAGAAAACAAATATATTGTAAGTTACTTTAGTTGTCTGTGATTGTTGTGTTCTAAATGGTTAATTATGCTTACATTTATGTGTAAATGGCTAAAAAGAGTTTTTATGTTAAAAATAAGTTCTGTTCCTATAATTTAATAACCAAACAAATTTTAAGAAGTATAATTTATATAAAATTGTAAAAATTTTCATTTTATTGGACAAAAAAATTAAACAAAAAGATAACAGAATAATCATAATATTTCTCTATATAACGACAAGGAAAGTTAACCAAAACAATATTAAATGTTATAATACTGTGAATGTCTCCTTACTTCAGTTGCTATAATTAAAGATCCTTACATCAATTCTCCTCTACGATTTTGGTCTTCAGGAAATTAATTCATGGAATTATTTTTATTCTTAGACTGAACCTGTTTCACGAAGCGCCTAAAAATCAGCCAGTTATGCTAACCACTATTGATATGTTAAGTATTGTGTTTTTCCAGAGTCCATTCTTGTTTTTCAAGAAAATAAAGTTTAACATTTTGTATTTGACAGTCTTTTTGATACATGTAATTGATATTCTTTGTGTTAAGATAGTTTTCAAAGACAAAAATTTTTTTATAGAATAAAATAAAACACTTTAGTTAATTGTAGAACCTTAATAGGTCAACATAAAACCATTAAATATTTATAATCTATATATTAATACGCAAGCATGTTTCATTTCCTCATTTTTCTCAGCTTGTGTACATCGAAGGAGAAATCCGAGCATACCGTTAGAAAGATATAGTCCTGTCGATGAGCAGAATCACGTTCTAATTCACATCGGACTCCAGGGCTACGCCCCACATGCTTTCAAAGTTCCAATGTTAATCTTATGGAGGAAGGAGAATTGATTGAAACATTAGACAACTGTTGTAAAAACTACTGCTAGAAAATTAAGAAGAACAGATGTTTTAGTTCTAAAATGTTTTTAAGCTTCTTGGGTCCAGATCAACTGAAATTTTGATCGAATTTCGATCAGGCGGCGATCTCTAGTCAGAGCTTAAGAAGCTAATAACAATGAAATTATTCTGATAGCCCTGTTTTTATCCTTTCTATAAATCATTTCATAAATTTAATAGTGAGTTTAATTGTGTTTAAAATGGTGTGTTGAATGGTATTATAAGTATAAGACTGGGAACAGCAATTTAATAACTTTTTACCCAATTTAGTCTGCGTACTAACTACCCTGACACTGTAAATGTGTAAAGAAAAATAAATTTGAACATGTTTATGTACGATTTTTAATATAATTTTTCTGACAGTTTTAGGGGTTTTACCTCTCTAGGGGGTCGGTAGGCAGTAAGAAGAAAATCTTGAATCTATCCAAATCATTATGTAAAATGTTCTCTAATAAAGGTCTCATATAGTAGGTTAGAGAACATTGTTGCTAACCCGAATTTAAAGATGATCGAGTCAAAACCTTGTACAGGTGATCAAAGTTTACATTGAAACCGTGGCAGGAGTTTGCATTAAGAAATGTAATGACTACAATAGCTCGAGATATGAAAGTGACGGCGATAAGAATCCGCGGGCCCCCTCGCAAATTGTTTGGGGCCCGCCCACCATAATAATTCATAACATCTTCCACCTGGGCTTAGCGCGGAAATTTTGGAGTGGGAGTGTCAAAAACCTTTCCCTGAACATTCTGCTACTGACTCATATCAAACTAAGTTTTAACTGATGTAGACATCACTTAATAACATTTTGTATTCTATTCTAGCACATTCACACCGGCCGTGAGGACCGCTGACGCAACACGCATTACTGTAGACAATGTTTTAACCCAGGTTAGTAGAGAATTTTTATCGATCTCTCAATATAAGTGCCAGCTTAGCTATTGTTACTACCCGTCATAATATTTGGTCCCAGCTCAACCCTGGCAGACTCGAAGCAAATTCTTGTAAATTCGACTTACTGTTCCGCAATTCGACTACGAATATCACAATCACCAATATCTACAAGTATTTGTTTTCTTAGAGGACCAGATGTTTATCATACTTCGGGCTGGTGAGCCATACCGTGAGACGCCGATACGGCGACATAGTCATATAGTTACATTACTTCTTGCACAACTGCTAGCAATAGTCTACCTTAGCCATATCTACATAGTAGTGCTAGAAGGCCAAAACGATTCACATTCTTTGTATCATTAATTAAATACTAGTGGCTCATAGGGGCAAAAGCCCCTAATCATAAAATTAAAATAGCATGAACCATAGCGTAGGCCTATTACCATTTCTTCCACAATGAAGGTTTCCAGGAAATTTAATTTAATTTGAGGTATATTATATTTTAACAATACCGTTTGAACAGACCATTCGCCCCCAAGTACTCTTATCAATCCTGTACTATTAGGTCACCCGTTTGTAAATGCTCTATTTTGTCTGTTGTTAAACTCATATCGATCTATGGAAAATAAGTTTTGAAAGAAATCGTAGTCCCTTAATTGAGCTGTGACGGATTTTTAACATAACATAGAAAAGCCGCAGTGAAAAAAATTGATTTTTTTAGCTCCTGTCTGTTTTTAATTTTTTATGTTTTAGTCACAAAATTTAAACACAGCACCTCAAAGTGCATCTTAACTTGCTGTGAATATTCATCCCTCCTAATCAAAATTCTTACTTTTGTGTAAACAAAGCAGATTTTTTAAAATCACTACATGGAGAATCTTTAAGGAGAACCTTTCAGAAAATAATCATTGTTATATATTTCCCATTTTGTTGTAAAGTTTTTTACCTGCTGCATTTTCTTCTAGTATGTAGGACAAACGTCTTTGATTTAAACTCGTCTTCTATAATCCTGTAATCTATGAAATGACTAACAGGTTTCTCGGAAAATTCATCTAACAGAATACCAAAACTTCAATGACTGATACACTTCAAGTATCAATTAATGTGTCATCGTCATTCAATATGATCATTTGACACATTTCGTCTTAAAATAAAACCAAAACAATGGAAATAATGTTGGTGTTTCTCAAACCACAATTCATCGCCCATTGCATCTCTTTCAACGATCAGAAAGCATTTTATGATTTGCATACACGCTCAGTTTTTTTTTTTTCAATTTAAATTATAGTAACAACAGTAAAATCAGCAGTCAATTTGTAATAGTATGTAATAAAAAAAATTTAGTAAAATTTAGTAAAAATTTAGTAGAATTTTTAATAGCTCAAACCAACAAAACGTCTTATTATAGTATTACCACTCTAGGGTTAGTTTTTGTCATTTGGCTATGAATAGTTCTTTACTAATTTTATCATCTGTCTCTCGTTTTAAAATAAAACCAAAACATATGTTTCAATGTACACAAAGAAGACATTTTTCGAATCCCCATGCTATTCTTGAGGACGTTATACTATATTTCTCATTTCCTTGTAACTTTATGGATACGCTTTATGGGACCGAAACTTTTAATTTGAAACTCCTTACCATCTTCCTGCGATTTTCAAAACGCTCACAATTTCGCCCAAGAAATTTCGCTTACAGAATTATTATATAGATTGCTTCTCTTGGTGTGAATTATTATGTTATCTTCACTCAATGTTATCATCTGTGTTTCATTTTGAAATTAAACCCTAACACATGTTTTAATGTATACAAAGCAGACGTTTTTTAAATCCCCATGTTATTCTTATGGAGGACGTTTTACGTGATTTCTCATTTCCTGTTAACATTTTGGACACGCCGATAGTTTTCCCTCGTGTATGGGACCGAGACCTTTAATTTGAGACCCCTCCCATCTTTCTCCGATCTGTGTGACGCTCACAATTTTGCTCAAGAAATATCGCTTACAGAATTATATATATAGATACATATTTATTTCAGCTCTTTATTTAATGATGGCACAGTGTAAGGAACCTTTAGGATTTTAACTGTAGTAAAGGTTCCTTACTGTGTGATGATGGATAGCACCGTTTTCATGCACAATTGTGTAAATCTTAATAACTTAGTAATTTCTTGGAAATACTATCAAAAATATTTTTATGATAGGCGGGGGGGGGTTACTGTAGGGCCCTTCATGTGTCCTTTGAGGGCTTGGGCCCCAAAAAAATTACCCCTCTAAAAAAACCGAACAAAGCTCGCTGCTGGCCCGCTGTCGCCACCACTGGGTATGCATGGTCTTTTGAAGTCGGGTTCATAGCAAATTTAAATGGTTTTTATGTTTTATGGTTAGAATGTAAGGCCCTTTTAAATTATGTATCATATGACATGGGCCCCAAATACTTCTTTCAGGGGACATCCCTAAAGGAAATCATACAAAAAAAACGATTATTCTATGTGATAACATAAATGAATTTAAAGTGTTTTGCGTTCTCAGCAATTGACACAAACCCTCAAAAGGTGGAGTATATAGTGAGTTATTGTATTCTTTATTTCCTGCAATTTTAATGTTAATGCAAAGTTTGACCGCCTGCCATTTTTTACCATTTGTTTTTTTGCCATTTATAATTCAGGTTAGCAACAAAGTTCTCTACTAATCGAGACCTTCAATATGATGCACATATTGAACTACTATATTTGCACATTTAAGAATTCCTTCTTACTCCCTACTTTTGTCGCCCTGGAGAGGTAAAATCTCTAATAATGCCTGTTAAATTACATGCAAATGGCACATATGTGTATAAAATATGAAAATTTAATTACTGAGACTGTATCGGGTTGGCCTAAAAATTACTTAACGGTTCCAGGACTTCTGTACCATGCTTTATATTTCTTATTTTAATAAATAACATGTTCTATTACATTTCCTATATACTAGTAATTAGATTCTTCTTGAATTTCAACCCAAACCTTAATAAACAATACGTCTAACAACCACAGACAACCTCAAATATTATAAAATCAACAGAATGAAGTATTTATTTAAACTAAACACAGAATATTTTTTCTATTTCTAAATCACGATGAAAACAAAACAAACTCAACCATTAAGTGCCAAATGAGACTTAATTAAATGAAAAATACTCTTTAGTAAGATTTATAGCACATGAAAACCTCTAAACCCTTTACAGCGAGGTTCAAAATAAATAGATTAATTTCTTGTTCAAAATAAAAGTAAATGTGTATTCATAAATACCAACATCTGTGATAGTTATATATATGGAATTGACAATACAGTTTTATTATTGACCTTGCACAAGAAACAGCTTTAAACAGATATTTCCCATATAATTTACACATTTCAGGTATTATTTTGTTTGAGAAACTTAACCTACAGTGAGAAAATGTTGTACATATTAAAATTTCCCTTGAAAACTGAAATGTTGTGACATTGTTACAATGTGAAAAGCGTGTCTCGTGTCTCACTTGGCAGATTCTAACACAAACACAACACAGATACTGTACGTCTAGTGGAATTCGGGTGGGTCGGGTTATGTTAGGTACAAAAACAACTAAAGCTCGCTTCTTCCACACTTCGCAACTAAACGCAACCTTGGTGAAACACACTACCTGGCCTATCCTCCCTTTACATGGTTACATGGTACATAGTTACATGGTCTACAGGGCCAGTGTGTATGAGTCTTTAGTAGAATTTTGTTTTTATTTTTCCTATCCATATTTGGTTTTAATCTTCACACTTATTTAAGAACATGATATGTTATTCTAATAGTGCAACCAAATCAAATTAGGCCTAATTAATCAATACATATATATTTTTTAATGTAACCACTGCATATATTAAAACCACAAATCTTTGGATATAAAATTACTGTATATTAACCACTTCATGAAAATTCAAAAGTATCCTAATACACTTAATATAATTTTATTGAAATAGTATTGAAGATAAATTTTTTAAGTGTTTATGTCTCATACACACTGACCTCACAATAAGTCTTGTCTCAATAAAAGAAGTCAAGTTTAATACATAGTTTAGAGATGTACATTATAAAATGCTGAAATTACCAAAACCGACAAAACAATTATTAAAAATATTTTATGTGAGGTATGTTGCGAAAAATGAAATGTAACTAGAACTGTTGTAAAGTAATTTAAAGTGTTTTATTTATTAAACCCAGAATTATTTCATTTCAAAATGATGAATTATTTAATTACTATATATACTGTATTATTTCCCTGTTATTGTTGTTTGGAGTATTATGCAACTTGAAGATCAAAAGGCGGATCCCAAAGACAGATGAAGTAGGGACATCCTGGTTTTGGTTGGTTATCTATGCATTTGCAATGCAGAAGCAAGCATGCACATTCGGGTAAGTGCATGAAATAAACTACGCATCACGCTTCCATGCAAAAAATGCATTCATGCTCAAAAAGTAATCTAAAAATATGATGTTACTTACAATATCACTTATGCATGATTTATTTTGTTATTTTCTTATTTTAACCCTGTTTTTACTAATAAATATAATAAACAGAATCTCTCGAGCCAAGGTTCTTTCAGGCCAGAATCTTTTTCAGACAAATTAAACTAATGTTCCAAAAATATTACTGAATTTAATGAATGAATTTTCTCATATTCATGTGTATTAAACAGAATAGTGTGTAGTACGGCATACATAAAACTTTGAATAGTTTTAGCACGACATTAAAGTTATCATTAACGGGTTGAACAACAATAAGTAAACACCAGACGAAAAGAATGTTGTTAAACCATTAAACAATATTTAGATTCCTAGTATTTTCAAAATGAGAATCTAAGGAAAATGTTGTAAACGTGTTAATTTTAATTTCCTAATAAATTTTTATGTACTTTATGTTATATTTTTACTGTATTCACAGTTAATAAATCTAGTAGTTTTGGGAGTAAGTGTTGTTGACAGCGATAAAATTCAATTATTATATACCCTTTCTCTCACTTTGTGAAAAATTTAATTTAAGTATTTGGAAAAGTTCAAGTACAATAGACTCCCTCTTAACCGGCCACCTTTTAATTGGTCTCCGCTTTAACCGGCCTACCCTGACACAAAATAACATCTTTTTAACCGGCCATTTTTTATCTCAACATAGCTTTAACCGGCCGCGTTTCGCCGGAAACTAAGTTTTCTTATCTAATATATTATTCAATTCAACTTTATTTCATATTGACGTTCTCAAACTAATTAAACTATAACGTCCTGGACGGAAGTGACTGCCACCGGAAGTCAATGCGTTTGGACCTACTATCCAGTAGACCACAATAAAGAAACGAATTATTATTAGTGTAGGTTTATTGTGGATTTCATGGGTGGTGGATATTAGCTATAAATCATATAAAGTAAACTTAATGTATTTAAGGTTGTTTTTCAAGTAATAATTATATTTAGGTCATATAAAATTGTGGGATGGCGTTCTTAAATGAACATCGGTTTAACCGGACAATTCATTATCCGGCCGTGGCCTGGTCCTGAGGTGGCCGGTTAAGAGGGAGTCTATTGTAAACTGTTTTAATATTTTCAGTGAAGATATAATGAAAATACATAATATAAGTTATAGTAAGAAGACCTTAGTAAAAAAATTTCAAAATGTCAAATTTTACATAATGTGTAACACAGGCTATTTGAGCATTTTAAGTCAGTTTTAAGAAATAGCCAAAATTGTCAGCTTTATGGAAATAGGTCTATCATATCTATAGTGAAACTTATAGATGATATGAAAAAAAGCAATAGTTGCAAATTTTCTGATTATTAGAAAATTAAATTGAGTAGTATTACTTAGAGTGTGTTTAATGTGCAAAGGAATTAAAGACAATTTTGAATAAGAGAAAATAAAATTATGCAGCTTCGAATGTACTTAGCTGGGAAAGTCCAAACCTAAATTAATATATAGCTTGATCTTAAAAAGTGCCTAAGTGATCTGTTTTATTGTAATGGGATCTTGAGAACAAGAGTTTCCTATGTTGCAAATTTTAACTTACAAAAGTTTCTTTTAATTTTGATAATGGTTAAAAATTATCAACAGTAAAATTAAATGATTATACAAATGTTACATTCTATTCAAACTTATTTAAGGTGTGATTCTGGTGATGGGTGTTATTTACATCATCGCCGTCTTAATGTAAAGTAATTAGATGATAGTCCTGTTTGCGTTCTTCTTCTCCAGCAGATAGTAATCTCCGAGTAATTACCTCTTCACTGCAGCAAATGATTGATCGATCTCAAACCCGAGACGCAAACCAATCCACAAAACCAAACGTGCAACAAAGTTAAAACAAAAAGGCAGTAGCAAGACAAAACACGACATGCATCAAAAGCACAAAAACCGGAGAGAATAAAATCCCGAATACTTACGTGAAGTTCGTTTGAAGCGTCATGCACATAGAGTCCAACAACCAAAACACAGGCCAAAAGCAGAGCAGAGAATAATCGGGAAAAATAGAAACAAGAGAAAAACCAACATGAATCAAAAAATGGCAGTTGATCGAGTGAGTGTAGTTGCAGGAGATCCAAAATGCAGTGAAACGGTTAAAACGTGACTGTTGTTGTGTCTTCGTGATAGGAGTCAACGGAGCCATTCCAAACCAAAACCAAAAACCAAAACTCAAAATATTGGTTTGACAATTGTTTAAAGTTTAATGAAAATGGCCACCTTTGATAGATTTCATAAGAAACCTTTAAATGAAATGGCTATTTGTAAAAAATGATTAATATTATGGTTGTTTGGGATAAATGGGTAGTTTCTAGTTCACCTAAGTACAGAAAACCATTTGCTATGTATTTAGGTGGACTGTGTGAGGACGGCTAAATTTTTACGGTTTTGAATTTTATACTAAACTGTCTTGAAAACTACTGGCAGGTAATCTTTGGTAGGATAGTTAATTTTTATGTATGGTTTACAATCTAAACTACTACTGCTGGATAGCAAGTTTATAAGTTTTATAGGGATGAAGAGTACCTATTATTGATAATGTACTTATGGCTTTCTATAATACTGTATTTTATAATTATAATAATTAAAAGTTGAGGTTTTCTTCAAGTATCTCATAATTATTCTACTTTGTGGAGTACAAGAAATTATGATAACCAAACATTTTGAAATAACCATACCAAAGATCAATTTTACAAATTTATAGATGTTGGAAACACTAAACCATTCTACTAATAATCAATTTTAACCCAAAACTGCATTTTTAACCTACCAATGAAAAATTTTAAAGTGCAATTTAAGTTGAAACTGAACAGTAATTTTACCCTTTCTTCAATGAAGATCAAACATATTCTAGGTGTCCACAAAAGAACTCTGGGATTTTGAAATACAATATTTTATTGAAGGCTCAATAAAACAATTTAATACCTGGTCTAAAAGCTTTTTTTATATTTGGGAAGACTTCCATACGTTCTCCATTTGTGGTATGACATACATAAAAACAGTAATCTTTTTCTCTGACCTAGCCAGCATTTTTGGAGTGACATTTTCAACACAAGTGACAATCTTATATCTAATGTAATGTGGTTAGCGTCTTGAATTTAGTATGTATTAGGTTCTTCAGTTGTCACCAGAAGAAAAAACTGAAAGCAATACTTTAGAAAAAACTGGAGATGTTAACCAACTTAGAGAAGAGACCGTTACTTATGTTACAACTGTCACTGAATGAAAGCTGGCAAGAACATGGGAAAAGATTCATTACCGTTTTAATCAGTGCAGTGTCATAAACAGCACACAATTAACCTAATAAAATATGTAATAAATGTAACCATTATACTTTTTTTTACATAAATCTTGAGTAAAACTATAAAATTCAAAATCATGGAGTTCTTTTTTGGACACTTGGCATTCAAATTTGATTTCCTTCAATGTATTTCTGTTTTAAGATCATATATTTTACAAAACTGCCATGTAATTTTTGTATCATGTTTACTTTGTCTGATGTAGTGAAGTAAAATAAGGGTTAATACTTAGACTATTGATCGAATTTATAAGTCAAATCTTACTGAAAATATTATATAAAATTGTGTTTTGCATCCCAATAAATCAAATTTTGACTAATTTAATTATTACAGTACTTATTTTCATAAATGAGTGAGTTGTCGATAAAAAAATCAGTGGGAAAAGTTTGGATTGCAACTGTTACTCGATACATGATTTTCGGAGCTTGATACTTTTTAACGGAATGATGTTATTATTATAAAGAAGATTTGAGTATTTTACAACACCTTGCTACATTTCTTTCCTTCAAGCAAAGGTGTATAATAATAAATAAAAGTCATTTAAAGAATATATTAATATTACTGGATACCCAAATTCCAAGATTTAATAGAAAAATAAACAAAAAATATCAATACAAATTTAATTTTTGTGCTGTTAACTAAACTTTAAAATTTCTGAAGTTTCTAACAAAACTAACAAGTTGACATCAGATGTTCAACAATGTTTTTTAATTAAGTAATACAAGGCGTTAGCTTTTGTTTTAAGCAAACCAAAAGTATAATGATCCTTAAAATTGGTTTGTCTCATAACTTATATAATTTTTAATCTGGCCACAAATATAAGTCTTTAAAATCTCACTCATTCCTCTCAAGTCCTAAAACTCAAAACTCAAGCGAAAAATTATAGAAGTTTAATAACTGTGGGGTTGTCGAGTACTATTCAAAGTAAAAAAATCTGCACATGCAAAAAATGTAAAAAATAGAACTATTGTATAGCATTTTGGGATCCCCTGCATTGTTTACGTGATAGTTGAACCAGAGTAAAATCTCATTCCTTAGTAAAAGTTCTAAAGAAAATGTGAATATTATTTATTAAAATCTAAAAGCATTAAAACAGCAAAAATGTAAGTACAAATTGTATCTAATAAATAAATGATCAATCGACTATTAGAATAGATGTATTTTGTACAAATAAAACAATGTGTAGTAAAGCAATAGTTTGTTGAGAACATTCACCTACAGTACTTAATATAATGTATGTTAATATGGAGTACAGGAGTGGACCACAATGTCTAAAACATGTTGTGTGTGTTTTACAGAGAAAAATAAAATAGGATTACAGTAGCAAATCCGCAATAAATCGACATTAATAAATCAACTGCAATAACTGGGAATGAAAAGTTGACTTTTTATATAATTCATTATGCTTGCAACTGTTATGGAAATTAGATCATAAGTTAAGCTCTCAAATAAATGTGTAAACAATTCAAGTTTATGATTTATTTATTTGAGAAATTTATACACAACTTATATAAAACAATATAATGAATTAGATCTTTTCTCTCTGTTATTTAATTTCTAAATCCTTTAAACCAATATTTATGTATTTTATTGTACTACTTTAAATTAATTCCCTTGGCAAATAGACAATTTGGAAATGAAGATAAGTCTTTTTTTTGTATCTGAGTTGAAAAACAACTACATGAATTATAATTGTTATAAAATTATTTAGATATAGTTCAATAAAGTATTCTATATTCAACTTAAGTACTTCTCAATAGATATTGGATCAACAACATAATTTAATTTAACCTCTTTTTTCATTAAGACAAATTATTAAAATTGCCATATTTAATGATAAATGAGTATTGACAACTAATTACTACTACTAGTACATTTCTTTTGATAATTATTTTTCTCTGTATACTGGTAACGCAAGTGTTTTTCTGGTTGTGGCTCGTCCTGTTTAGGCAAGTCAAACTACGCTGACGGGAGAAGCATGCACTTGTGAGCAATGGATCCAAGCTCACGCAGGGTGGCAAGCTAAGCAACAAATTTTATTTATTTTTGTATAAAATAGTTATTACTTTAATGTTTGGAATAAATACAAAATAGTTTTCAGTTTTAATTCGCTTTATTTTGGGAATTTGTTGAAAAAAATTCTAAGAATACTTGATTAACTTTATATTAAACTCCCTCATGTTAGGTGGAAGATAGGATTTTCTTTTTTCGATTTAAAACTATTCGGGATTGTAATTGCGTCATAACAAATCATGTGATTGTTGAAAATTGCTATTTATTTTTAATATAACATTTTTTAGAGTCTATTTAATGATATTTGTAATAATCTTTATTCACTTTTTACATTTTAATTTAATTTTCCGTATTTAAAATATGGGGATAGCGTACTATCGATTATTATATTTGATTTGATTTTTTTTACATGACTAGTCAGAATAAACTTTCTTCAATATTTGTAAACGTTTAGTTAATTTTAGCATAAGTACTAAATTAGTGATGTTAGTTTGAAAATGAGCATTATAATATTTATTAACTAAATATTTTTATATTGAAGAGATTAAATGGAACCAGTTCCACATGACATTGGACAGGCACAGTTGGAGGATTAGTTTGATGAGTTATATGATTGTGTCAAGCTCTTAATGCATCCAGCTTTTCAACATGTCAACTCATTCGATATGAAATATATCTTTCAGCAACACTATGGATTTCTGAAGTGACCAATAAAATGAAAAAAATGCTTGGCTTGAAAACAAGCTGCATATGTGAATGAATAAATATCATTAATTAATTTTTGGAGTCAAATCGCCAGGAAGATATATTTCATGGAAGTATATATGTTTTGTTAATTTATTATCAGATTAAAAAATTCAACAAAGATGCAAACCCACGACACTTTGCTCATTCAAAAATATAGAGTTCTCTATAAGCATTGATGATCCATTATTTACATTCTAAGGTGTTTTATTAAAATTATCTGGCCAAAATGGGAGGCAATATTTCCCCCATATTGCATATATGGCATTTATAACCCGCCCATACACATCCCTTACTTTTCTAGTAAACAGGCACTTCCACCCAGCAAGCAATCTCTCACCAATATACCCTGTACTATTTTTTTTTTTTTTTTTTTAATCAACCATATTAAACAAACATAAATATTATTACTTTAGCCTCTTCCACTCCAATGTTCTCTCCTAAGCATCAAACCCCCATATTTTTCTCTTAAGAGCAAACTTCATCAAAGCAGTCTAATTTAGCAGACCTGATTCCCCCTTATTGCCCTTCATTCAGAACTGTTGATATTTTTAAAACAATTTTGAATTTAGTTACATTTCTTAAAGTTATTAACTTCTTTTTCAGTTTCGTATTTTATTGTTACCTAAATGGTCTTAGTGCCCAAGATGATTTATGGTCCACTACAAACTTTTGAGGTCAGTGCTCTTTTTCTTAGATTTTTCAGTTCTGGAAAGTAGCAACAAATGAATTTACAGAGACCTAGCCTTTATTGCTTCATTACCACCCCAGTAAACAATCTACTACGATTCCTCCAATTTTAGTTGAGTTAAAATTCTCAAGTCACCTCCCTTGGTGTAATCGTAAGTTTCTGATACAATTTCACAGTCACCGTGCCTTATCAAGCACCGATGAATGAGCCAAGTGTCGCGGTGTAGTGGTGTATGCTCGAGTCGTTTACCTGTCCTCCCTCTCCCTCCACACTCTGCAGTTCCTTCCATTCCTCGATGGTCTGGGCCAAGTCCACCTGACACAGCGGCACCTTCACTTCTCCGATCTGGTCGTGCTTAGAGAACCGGTCAAAGTCGAAAATCGCAAACACCAACGTCTTGTTCATCGCATCAGCGTAGGGCACTCCCTGCAGGAAAATCAATGTCAATTAGTAACAAGTAAAATAGTAATGTTCATTTCTTTAAATAAGATGAAGGTTTTATTCAAAAC
>CM061537.1:57817799-57877340 GCA_030545055.2 Neoaliturus tenellus | reverse complement strand
TATTTGTAATAATCTTTACTCACTTTTTACAATTTAATTTAATTTTCCGTATTTAAAATATGGGGATAGCGTACTATCGATTATTATATTTGATTTGATTTTTTTACATGACTAGTCAGAATAAACTTTCTTCAATATTTGCAAACTTTTAGTTAATTTTAGCATAAGTACTAAATTAGTGATGTTAGTTTGAAAATGAGCATTATAATATTTATTAACTAAATATTTTTATATTGAAGAGATTAAATGGAACCAGTTCCACATGACATTGGACAGGCACAGTTGGAGGATTAGTTTGATGAGTTATATGATTGTGTCAAGCTCTTAATGCATCCAGCTTTTCAACATGTCAACTCATTCGATATGAAATATATCTTTCAGCAACACTATGGTTTTCTGAAGTGACGAATAAAATGAAAAAAATGCTTGGCTTGAAAACAAGCTGCATATGTGAATGAATAAATATCATTAATTAATTTTTGGAGTCAAATCGCCAGGAAGATATATTTCATGGAAGTATATATGTTTTGTTAATTTATTATCAGATTAAAAAATTCAACAAGGATGCAAACCCACGACACTTTGCTCATTCAAAAATATATTAATAGAGTTCTCTATAAGCATTGATGATCCATTATTTACATTCTAAGGTGTTTTATTAAAATTATCTGGCCAAAATGGGAGGCAATATTTCCCCCATATTGCATATATGGCATTTATAACCCGCCCATACACATCCCTGACTTTTCTAGTAAACAGGCACTTCCACCCAGCAAGCAATCTCTCACCAATATACCCTGTACTATTTTTTTTTTTTTTTTTTTTTTTTAATCAACCATATTAAACAAACATAAATATTAAGCCCCATCAACTTTCACTTTAAGAACCAGTATTTTTTATGAACCCTCCTTCTCCATTGTTACTTTAGCCTCTTCCACTCCAATGTTCTCTCCTAAGCATCAAACCCCATATCTTTCTCTTAAGAGCAAACTTCATCAAAGCAGTCTAATTTAGCAGACATGATTCCCCCTTATTGCCCTTCATTCAGAACTTTTGATATTTTTAAAACAATTTTGAATTTAGTTACATTTCTTAAAGTTATTAACTTCTTTTTCAGTTTCGTATTTTATTGTTACCTTCAAATGGTCTTAGTGCCCAAGATGATTTATGGTCCACTACAAACTTTTGAGGTCAGTGCTCTTTTTCTTAGATTTTTCAGTTCTAGAAAGTAGCAACAAATGAATTTACAGAGACCTAGCCTTTATTGCTTCATTACCACCCCAGTAAACAATCTACTATGATTCCTCCAATTTTAGTTGAGTTAAAATTCTCAAGTCACCTCCCTTGATGTAATCGTAAGTTTCTGATACAATTTCACAGTCACCGTGCCTTATCAAGCACCGATGAATGAGCCAAGTGTCGAGGTGTAGTGGTGTATGCTCGAGTCGTTTACCTGTCCTCCCTCTCCCTCCACACTCTGCAGTTCCTTCCATTCCTCGATGGTCTGGGCCAAGTCCACCTGACACAGCGGCACCTTCACTTCTCCGATCTGGTCGTGCTTAGAGAACCGGTCAAAGTCGAAAATCGCAAACACCAACGTCTTGTTCATCGCATCAGCGTAGGGCACTCCCTGCAGGAAAATCAATGTTAATTAGTAACAAGTAAAATAGTAATGTTCATTTCTTTAAATAAGATGAAGGTTTTATTCAAAACCTATCAAAGAAGCTATTCAAAACTGAGATACCTTTAATACCTTTATGGAAATGGTGACCTAACTAAATAGGTAGTTTAAGCCAAGTATGAATGAGAGATGAGTGAAGTAGCAATGAATACAAATATAAATAAGGTCACATTTTATGGACGAAATGGCTAAGAAAGTTTCAGTCGATGTAGTAGCGCACTCTTCCACAAGAGCGTGCACGAGACAATATCCAATTAGTCAGTTTACATTCTGACTTCATTGCAGATGGTCAGCAGCTAAAGCTCCACACGCACTACGGCGGCACGGCAATTTTCAAAGACCTTTAACATTGAATCTCATAAGAGTGCGCACACTAAGGCGGTACGGTACAGAACATATATATATATCGTATGGCTCATTCTGCCAGCCACCACGGTTTAAGAATAATAAAATAAATCCTGCGGTGCAGAGCACCTGAGTCAGTATAAGTAAAAATCTAAACACTAAAATAAAAAATAAAAAAATAAAAAAAATAGATCTCTCTTTATAGAGCCAAATCCAGGGCGCTAAGCCATTGCAGCCCAGCTTCACTTGAGCTATGCAGACCGGCCAATCCTTCGGGGAAGGCACTCAGTGGGCACTCTTCGACTATGTGTTCCATAGTTTGATACAGAACAGACACTCCTGGACGATCCGCACCTTCCGCCGTTTTGCAAAAGATTTAGAAAAAGGAATCTCAGGACATTTTCGAGCTGCCTCACCGGCCGTGACGGCCTAGTGCGCGTACTCTCTGGTATTTTACTTTGAAATTTGAGAAAATTTTGCTAAATAATTTTTGGTTTGTTATTTTATTTTAATTTTGTTATTACTATTATTACCTTTTAATAAGTTAAACTCAGATAAATTGCTGAAGAATTTGTAGCAAATAAATCAAAGCAATTGCAATACAAAAAAAAACTTTAAGTTGATTAAGATACAACTAGAGTGTACGTAAAAGAATTATCCAATTGAGCAACTCTATATTTCTGACACTAATAAAAAACCAAATACAATTTTTTGTTTGGGTTTCATGAACGTGAAAGTCATTCACATGGTATTAATAAAGGTTATAACTGAAGGTCAACTATATCTGAGAAGAAAGTAATAATTTTTGTGATACATTCATATGAAAAGCACAGATTTTAGCTTGATTCTATCATTAGTTTCGTTTCAACTTGAAAGTGTATTTTCGTATTAATTAGTAATGCAGTAAGTGTGTAAGTATAACAAACATGCATTTATTTATTTTTGCATATAAAATAAATAACAAAAACGTTACATTCATAGGTGAGAGTAATGTGTAAAAAACACCCTAGAACCCATTGTAAACCGTTATTTCAAAAGTTAAATATACTGCCATTACCCTCTTTATTCATTTTCAAAAGTATTATGAATATCTTCAATAGTAAAATTGATATTAAAGATTTAAATAATGATCATAAATTTAATACCAGACATAAATATATAAACTTTCATTATCCAGCTCATCATTCAAATCTCTTTCAAAATTCTCCATTTTACATGAGTATAAAACTTTTTAATTCTTTACCCAACAAAATTAAACATATAAATGATGAAAGAAAGATAAAAAAAGAAATTGGAAATTTTCTTCAAAGGGAATGCTTTTATTCAGTAAACGAATATCTAAATTTTGAGAAATAAACAATGAAAATTGAGAAAATGTATTTTAGTCATATTTTTTGTGCTTTTAAAATGTAAGAAAATTAATAATGTAAAAAAAAAATTATAAATGCATATCACCTGAATTTTTTAACTCCAGTAGTATAAGTAAAAATCTATCAAAATTATTGTTTTTAAAACATTGCCCAACGACAACATGTTGTGTTTATGCAATAAAGAATTTGTATTTGTATTTGTATTTGTAATATGTGTTTCTGGAAACCGTAACAATTTGTTACTTTCCATTATAATTGCTCCAGAACTCTGAATGAATGTTCAATCTGCAGCTCTTTAATCCACATCACTCTTAAACAGTTTTGTGACATAGAAGTAACCTACATACATAATTTTAGCTTCACAAAATCAAGATTTTAAAATGGAAAGAGTAAATAATTAATAAAATAGATGTCTTACAACTCAGTGGTATAAGAGTTAAAAGAAAAGATTTCAAAGTAAGCACTAAACAAAAACCACCTTAAACGTGAATGTTTCATTGAAGACTGGATTCAGGGTTTTTCGGTGGACTTTGGTCTCGAATTTCTTCTTCTTGTCGGGTAGAAGGTAAACTTTGACGTAGGGGTCGGACGTTCCACCCATGTCCAGGGCCGGTAGCTCCTCTGCTTGGATGACCGTCACCGCAAGGCTGTTAGAGTTGAAGTCATATTCCAGCTGAAAAGTGGTTTTGTACACATTATTATTAGCTAACGACATATAAACAGAAACTATTGGTAATATTAAAATAAAAATGTATTTATCTGTGAAATATTGATGGCAGCAGCAACCGGTCACAACACAGCTTACTCGAGGATTTTCTCTTAGTTGTATTTTAAAGAAATTTTTACCCGATACTTGTGATCAATTAATAAGGTAATTGCCAAAAAGCTATAAAAGGGTAAGTTTTAGAGACCCTTGTTGTTGTTTTCCAAACATCTGTTATAATTTGTTTGGGAATAAGTGTTTGCAAGAGAGAAGGAACACACACACACACACCATTGCTGCAATTTTTAATGTAAAATAGGGATTACAGGGCTAAACAAAAATTTAATGGTGCATCCTTGATAATAGTATTATGCATATACAGTACTGTGTATTGGTATTAAATAAGTTACATTTAAGATGTGTAGAAAACCTTAGGAAGCATTTAGTTTTACCGTATTTATAAAACTAGAAAATAAAGTATGTCACAATATAAACAAACTGAAATCCATAAATTAAAACAAAGGAGTAAAAAACTTTTAATATCGACTCTTCTGTTACCTCAGAACTAGGGTTAGTCTATCTAAGTAAAACTCAAGGCATCAATACCAACACTTACACCTCTTCATACAAGCCAATGGGACTCAGGACCTTGAGGTAGCTCAATTAACATTTTAAACCAAGTTATTTCTCATAAAAAACTCACAAGAAACATGTTCCAATTTTCCAAACTTTTTTTAAATTTCTGATCTTAAACTTAAACAAGCCATATTTATTTATAAATTAAATGCTTTTGGGGATTTTATAAAGCTTTGCGGTGAAGGAAGAAGCCAGGTTGTTGAGATTCAAGACACACAAAAAAACATACGCCAAGAAGTAAGATCGAACCCTTTACTCATAAATAGGGGTGTGCCTCAGGGATCGGTATTGGGACCAGTCCTATTCATTCTCCTGACAAATGACATGCCACAATATCTAGGAATGCACTGTACTCCCCTAATGTATGCTGATGATACGACACTTTTAGTCGCCGAGTCATCACCAAACAACTTGGCCATCAACTCTTACATTGCACTAAATAAGGCGTATCAATACTGTCATGAAAATGACTTAGTTGTAAACGCTGAAAAAACCAAACAACTAGCTTTTGGGAGAAGACAGGAAGAAGTCCCAGAGCTGCCAGAAGTGACAATGGAAAGCCAGACAAAATTTCTAGGAATGACTATCGACAATGCCCTATCCTGGAACAATCACATTGATACACTCTCCAAAAAACTGAACTCCTGCTTATATGTTTTGAAAAGAATAAACTTTGTGAGTGACGAAGCTACAACAAAAACTGCCTACCACGCATTGTTCGAGTCCCACTTGCGATACGGACTTGCAGTTTGGGGAGGCACAACAGCAGGGAACCTTAATAAAATTCTGCTTCTTCAGAAAAGAGCAATCAGAATTATGGTCGGCCTTGGCCCAAGGGAGAGCTGCAGAAATGCCTTCAGAACTGCAAATGTGTTAACAGTCATTGGCCTATACATAAAAGAAGTCATACTATATGCCACAATCGAACAGCTGCAACGAGGCCATGATATACACACATACAACACCCGTCATGCATCAAACTTTCACCTCCCTCTACATCACACAGCATCATACGAGAGGAAACCATCATACATGGGGAGAAAACTCTTCAACCTCCTACCAGAAGATCTAAAGATGCTGAACATGAAGAAATTGAAGACAGCCCTGACCAACTGGCTCATCGACCGACCATTTTACTCCATCGATGAATTCCTGGACTGGAGGAAGAATGAAGAACCTGGACTGGCCTAATGAAGAAAAAAAACTATGTAAAATTGACGCCATTGCATTTCTCTATGTTATGTTAATAAAGAATTTGTCTATTGTCTATTGTCTATTGTCTATTGTATTAATTTTTTTGTTTTTAGTTGTTTTATTATAATTTGAAACTGTTAGTAAAAATAAATAAATAAAAAATAAACCTTTATAAAAATCTCAAAGCATTTTTTTTATTTTACATTTGAGATTTTAAAATCTGAATAGTATTATTTTACACAAATAAAAGAACACATTTAATTTGATATAATTTTAATCCATTTTACAGTAAAAAATGATAATTAAATATTTATAAATAAATGATCTTTATTTCAAGGAAGATTAATTTACAATAGAACAACAGATAAAAAATTAACCAATTAATCAATAGGCTATTCCGTGTTTAAAACCATGAAATAAATCTACCTAATCATGATACACATATCTTTGCTGTTCAATACTTTGCAGTAAAAGTCAACCGCTGAGATTGTTAAAAGAAATTCTGAGACACAAGACTTATCAATCAGTGTCAAAACCAGTTTCTTCATTTAGTTTTCCATTTCTTTCTTTCCCCCTCCCCACTTTATTTTTTGATTTTGTGATAACCTTCAACTCACCTTGTACTGCAGTTTTCCAAGTTTCACTTCGCTCTGTTTGCTGTCACCCTCTTCCGCTATGTCCTCGGCATTCTCCGTTAACTCTTCCATATCCGGCTGAACCTGTGGATTGAAACTGATAAGGCTACAAAATTTTACAAATATGTAACGAGCAATAAGACTGACATGCTCAGTCCCCGAAAACCAAATCTAATCTGATATGGATATCTGATCTACAACTGTAGGTAACGAAATTCAAGCTTCAAGTAAATGATGGATGTGAGAGCGTGATGCAATGCAAGATCATCATGCAATCATTTTCCAATAAACTTCACGTATTATTGTGGTAAGTTTAAAAATTTTAAGCAATGAAAAAAATTAAATTTGTTTATTTTTAGAAAAGTAAATAGATGACAAATATTAAAAACGTACAATCATTTTTGGTTAAAAAATGCTACTTGAATTTTACTGATGTAAAAAAATTACTGATACCAAATACTTTGAATAATGTTTGCAAACAAAGTAATAAAAATTTCTTGGAATGAAATACAATTGGAAAAGCAGTGAAAAATTGTCATAATTATTTGTCAAAAGTGAAAACAGCTGAAGCAAAGCTGTGACCTAATAATAAAAATGTAAAAACCAAACTAATATGAACAACTGTAATTAGTTAAATTTATAATAATAAGCAGCATTTTGCATTCACAATTGATTCATTCAATGAAAAACTCATAAAAGGCGATCTGCATGATTATTTATGGCTGAAGAAGATGTATCTCGAAGCATGCTGAATGCTCAATTCAAAAGTCACCTCTAAGTATGTTTTTTATAGTTCATAACAGTTTCTACTTGTATAAAAATTGGTCTAACTACATTGTATTTCAATGTAAAGGTCACTCCTCCTAGTCTACTTTCCGAGCGCAAGCATAGTGTCACTTGCCAGCCATGTGTCAGTCCCGTACCTTTTCCTTGTATGCCGAACCCAGAAGTTGGACCGATTTGAGGTCCACTATGCCCTTGCCCTTCTTCCCATCCTTGGATCTCCTCTTTCGACAGCATCTTCGAATGCAGCACACACAGATCAGCAGAATAATAACTGCCACACCTTGAACATGCAAGAACCGTAGATAAAAGTTTTGTTATGGTCAAAAGTTATTTGTAAAGAATCTAATAGGTCTAACAGAGGGCTTCAGATCTGAAAACATGTTTGGTGTTTCCCATAAATCAAAAATGTTTGAAAAAAAATATTTGTAGCTGATTAACAAATATTTGGAAGTTGACATTCTATGGTTATACATGAAAAGAGTGTGAAGGAACAGCAAGTGGGTATTGATACAAATTCCTTACAAATAATAAAGTTTTCAACTTTAAGTATTTTTTTCTTAAGATTTTTGGGGAGAGTTTCCAAGGTGAAAATACTGTTCATTAAGCGCACTTCAAGGTTTAGTACATCAAAAGTAAGCCATAAAACAATGAGGATTTGTTGAAAAGGTTTTAATTAACATTGAAACAATTATATTGAAATAATAAATTAAGATGGAGACCTAATAAGTATTATTTAGTTTAGTTTATAAGCAAATATGAGACCTAAATTTTAATACTTAGTGTAGTTAAAGCCTGAAAAATTGTAATGTCTTCGCTATATAAATAAACACTTTAGTTTCATTGAAACAACCATTATTGTAGAATCTATTGTTACTATGATGATAAATGGGAAAATCTAAACTAAAATAGGAGTCTGATTGTTCCTTTATTTACTTATTGATGTGAATTTGTTTAATTATTGTATTAGCTACTTTAATTTTTTAAATAGTCAAACTTGCTAAAATAGTATCACAATTTGGTGGAAACCACAACATTCTGGAGAAAATCTGTGTGTGAGAGAAAAAGGGAGAATGAACACTTAGAGTAAGATGGATGATTACTTTCCTGCCCACGCTCTCTCAATATTCGTTTGTCATTGGTTGAAAGCAATTCAGGTTTTGTCTCTATTCTATTTGCAATTGGCTAAAGTGATTTGTTTTTATTCCACTATTTGTTTCCTTTTAGTCTTCTATTGATACGTCGTCAATATAAGGTGTAAACATGTGTTGCTGCAAATAGTCCATGACTAACTTCTGAGAAAAAACTGATTGATTAATAATAAAATTACGTAAGAGGGCAGTTTAGATGCAAAGTATACCTAATATTATTCTTTTTATAGAATATTGCATATTAGTGTACATCTACTGTACTATGATGACAGGTCAAGACTGGATATTTTTTTATGTACTTTTTCATAAAAAAGTAAACTGCTTCTTCTTTGCTGTAAAAAATAAAATTACGACCAGGATTTTCGATAAAACTTGTAAGGATTTGTAATGCAATGTCGAAGGGAGGGATTAAAGTAGATGTAAACATATTTTATTTACACAAATGAGCTATCCGATACCCGGCCGAAAGCTGTTTAGCAGAGGAGTCTCGCTTATTAGATTTCCAAATGCTCTAGTGCTGAATAGTAACGAGGCTGATGAATATTTTGCTACGATAACCAGAGAGAATATCAATTAACATCAGTTATTTATAGCATTCATCCCATTGAAACGGATTTAACCTTGAAATGATAACTTGGTAAATATCCAACATTCCTCTTTCCAAAACAGATTACAACCACGTATAAAATATTTGAATTTTGAAGTAAAATAAAACATTGGTAACACAGTGATTTACATACTGACATTTACATCATCGTTTAAATAAGTCACAAATTCTGCATATCATTCATCTTATGAAAAATATGTTAAGATAATATTGCACACGTCTAATTTATGGATAAAAAAATTGTGCATTTGTGAGATAAATCAACAATAATGCTCAATGAAAACAGACCAACAGATTGACACCATAGGAACTTGCACTATATATATATATATATATATATATATATATATATATATATATATATAAAGGCATAAAGGTTCAACAAACTCCTGAATTCCAGCTATGTAAGTAAGGAGTTCAATACCAAATTTATTATGAAAAACATTATGAATATTTAAAAAAATATATAAATAAAAAAAATGGACAATAATTAAAAATATATGAAAATGTGATATTCCAATACTTTTATAACAAAATATTGAAAATATGATCATATTTAATTGAGAAAGTATTCTTTGCAATCTTCATTTCAATTATTAAAGTTGCGATCAGATAGTAACAAGAGCTAAGGAGGAGGAGGATTAAATCGTGACATTTCATAACACTGCAGCCTGAGGCGGGAACGCGATTCCTCGCCCTTTAAATCAATATCTCCTCGGATACCCCTGATGCTGACCCCCACACAACAAGTCTTGAGACCAATTAGGAAACTTATAAAACACCGTTTTTCATGACCCCATGAAAATATATTGTTTTAAAAAATAATTATTTACTTGAACACAAACAAATATTTTTCAATATGCAAGTTGTTTTGAAACTTAAATGAAACAAAAAATGATAAAAAATAAAGTAAACTAAAGTGTCAGATATTTTGAATAGTGGTATACAAATAGAGACATGCAAATTGAACTCCGTATGATGTGCATTTATAACTTGAAATTTATTGTTTTGTGACCTTTGTTTTGATATTCCAGCAATATCAATTATCTTCAGCAATATTGCAATTGTTCTTATTTGCAAAAACTAAGTTCATCCATATATTGATGGCCAATGGATCAATCAACTTGTGGTTAATACTTGAGCTTTATGAACATACACCTTTTTGTTTCTTGTTCGAACAGGCTTCTGAGTGGTAGGCTAAGTCTAATTTATTTTATTAGGTATTGGTATTGGTACCAATACCATTGGTATTGGTATTGGTATCATACATAACATTTAAACTAAAAATTCAAGATCTCTACTGAGTATTTCCAAAATAGAAGTTTTTTCAAAACAACAATATTTTATTTGTTTCTGTTAGTGAGAACAACCTAATTATCTTTTACATAGATACTCTTGAAATCTCCCCATATTTGTGGACATTGTTGTAATAATAAGTACAAAACTTTGTGGGATGTAAAATTAATTTAAATTAATTTAATTTAATTTTAATTTATCATAAAAAATTAATTTATGATAGTAAATTAATTAGACTTATCCTAACTTGTATGTTTAAGACAGTTTTTAAATGATTCCAATTCACACCGCTGTGATTCTTAAATGGCATCTTTACATAAACTAATTCTATTGAAAGTCTATTAAGTCCACAGGGTACAAGGGTTTTAAGATTAAGTAATAACTTATTTTCTTTGATAAGGTACATAGATCATAGCTTACATAGTCAAATAGTAAAAACTGTCTGAAGATACCATCACTCAAAATGTCAAAAGCTTAAATCAATTAATTATTTTACTTAAGCCATACGCACAATGATGCACGTAAACCATATTACCCCAAGCAGACCCCTGTTTAGAAAATCGAATATCTTACCATTGCCTTGCATATACATCCTATATACTCTCCTGTTTGTGAAAAATAATCTGCATAAATTCATTTCAGTCAAATCTCACCACAACTACCCAACAAGAAACAACCAACTTCAATATCCACTCCATAAGTCATCTGCCTTAGAGAGATCTCCGTCATACCAGGGTATTCGTCTTTATAGTAAACTTGCTTCTGAAGTAAAAGATTTCTCTCAAGTAAAGTTTAAAAGAACCCTCACTAAATACGTAGCTAACAATATGTTTTACAGTGTTGATGAGTTTCTCAGTGCTGACATGGGAAATATACTTAAAACAACAACTTAAATAGTTTAAACTTCCTTGTTTATCAGAATAAGTTGTCTTGTCAGCAATGATTGTTAGATTTAAGCAACTGACTTGTCACCTACCATTAAGGTATTACCTTTGTATATGGTGTACTCTGTGACTGAATAAATTAAATGAAATTAAATGAATATTGTGGAGAGTTTTTTTAACATACAGTAAATCTTACGAAAATGGTAAAACACTATCTTTATCTTCGGAAATTAATGGAAAACCCGTTGTGCAGGATGTTCCAACTATATTATCTTATACTCAAAAACAAGTAATGTTTGTACTGGCAAAATTTTTTTGGCTCCAAGGATTTTGGACTTTTTTGTTAAAAATGGGGGTTATGACCACAAGAAATCAACTGGAGCTGGTCCAATGTCTGAGAAAAATCTGGTTTTCCCTCCTAGAGCCCTTCAAAGTTTCCTTATGGAAATTTTTAAATTGAAAAAAAATTTGAAAAAACTGTAGATATAAACCAATGTGTTACATATTCAACCTGTAGTTTTGGAAAATTATAACAAAGTGCAGCATTCTTCCGCCTGGCGAACAACGAAGGGTAAACAAAAATAAAAGAATTCTACTTTTAAGCATTTTTTCAGAAACAGCTTTTGCCTGTGAAAAGGTATAGTTTGTTGTTGGCCTAATCTTCATAGCCTGATTACCATATTAGTACTGCATCAAGAGTGGATTAATACCAATGAGCAAGCCTAATAATAAATAACCCCCTCCCCCCCTTCTGTATGAGTTTCATGAGCAATTTACTTATGAACTCAACATATGAACACTTAAAGAAATACAAGACATTTAGCACTTTACTACACAATCACTCTGTCTAAAGTTTTAGAAAAGAAGAAAAGGTGGATGATGTATACCGTAAAATAGTATGAAAAATAGTATGTTTCTCCTATGAACAACATGCTAAGCCAGTGCCTCACTCACCCACGAAGATGGAGGCCACGACCCAGGTGGGCAGACCGACCTCATCGCCCACCGTGTGTGCAACGTCCATCACCTTATCCTTGATCTCTTCCGCCTTCCCTTTGACTGTTGTCGCCTCCGTAGACGCCTCTTCAGTGGCTCCCGACACTTCTTCATCTGTGGAAAAAGTTGCAAAAGATTATTGAAGACATTTGTTATTTTGCCTCTAAAGCATTAAAAAACTTGTACCTCTAGAACCGGACTCCACTTGATGACAAGCCGAATTACAAATGTTTTGATTCTTCAAAAAACAAACTTTAATACCTTTATTACCTTTACTGAAATGGCGACCTAACTCGATAGGTAGTTTAAAGCCAAGAATGAATGAGAGATGAGTGTAGGATGATTGTGGTGCGATCTTGTAGCTTGTTACTGACTAAGGCCGACATTCTCCTTAGACAGGATTGTTAATTCATAGCCCAACAGCCAATGGTATCTAGGGACCTACAGTTTAACGTGGTACCCGAACCAAAATTTTGACCTCATATATATATATATATATATATATATATATATATATATATATATATATATATATGAATTGGTCTAATTATGAGGATGGTCTTTATGGATGAACTAGTATTCACTAGTGCGGACGTTAATCCTCACCAGGGAATATCGCATCCACAAGCCATCGCTTATAACTATCCACAATTCGTGACCTCCAAGTAGCTGGATTACAGGACGTCGCCACCGTCCCAGTCTAAAGTTTACCTCAATTTAATTCGTAAATCTAAAAAAAACTTATTTCAATTTTTTAATTTTAAACTTATTTTACTTATTTAACTCATAAAATGATATAATATTTAATTGGGTAGTACAAGAAACTGGTGTGAACGTACAAAACATGTTACTCAACATTGAGTTTGTAACCTAACAGTTGTCGTAAACAAATTTAAGTCTTGATATCATAGGGGATGCAAGGTAAGGGAAGCGATTTGAATTGAAAACTCATCCACCATCAAAACACAATTTAAATAGTTTGTTTTTAGGTCTATTTTTGAGGCTTATTTCTTTTATCTAACACCTAGCTCTTACTCGTCACGGCTTCGCCCATGATTGTGATTTAATTTAATGGACAATAAAATCTCTATAAAATTAAATGTAAAGAAATATTTTTCAATAGTAATTATATTGAAGCTTTGAAAGTCCTGTGGGGCGGAGCCATAAAGGAATTTTGCAAAATCTTTTCCTGGTTAGCACTTTATGAGCAAAAGAGGAAGCTTAAAGCAAATTTCAACCTCGGTAGGACCGATAGTAATTTTGAAGTCCTGTGGAGCAGAACCCTAAAGGAATTTTGCAAAATATATTTTTGGTAAGCACCAATGAGCAGTAGCCAATGAGCCAGTGAGTCCATGCCAAATTTCAATGTTTTAAGCCCATATTCCAATTTTGAAGTCCAAAGAGGGAATTTTCAAGTCTCTATGGCTATTATATGACGATGTCAATGCATTATGTAAATGTTTATACGACAATAAAGTTCATTATTCATTATTCATTATGGAGATTCTCTGACATATGTGGGTGAGTGGTATTTGACAATATATAGTAGATAATCCGTTCAATAGTTCATACAGCTCATTATACATTTTTTATTCTTAAAAGATCCTACACTGGGTTTTACTCCCAAACACCCCTGTAAATCTTCCCATGACATTTTACTGTTTAGTAATCGAAATAAAGTGAATCACTTAACAAGCCATGGGCCATGAATCAAATACATTTTTACCATTTTGCTTACAAGACTAGTCCTACCATTTCTTTTTATCAAATCCTATATTCCTTAGCAATAAAGAAAATAATAATATGAACTCTCGATAAACAATATCCCATAAGCCATTTATGAAACAGTTTTGTAAGCTAGCAACTTTTGATCTGCTGACACTATAGGATTATCCCACCCCCCGCTGTGTAGATATTGCTTTGGCCTCCCTGCCTCAACTGGGACACCAGGAGGGGGTGTAATATGTCCACATAATAAGAGTTCAAACCAAAGGTGTTGTCAAGTATATAACACCCGGGAAACCTAAAAATACCCAGCACAGAGAAGGAGATAATTTTTCCTCTAGTGAAATAACAAAATTAATTTTACCTTTATGTGTTGTTTTTTTTTTGTGCTGTTTTCAAACAAACTTTGAAACAGTGAAACCGCCTTATTTTAAGATGCTCTCACAATTACAGACAAATTATGCAGAAAAATATAACAGTAAAAAATTTACATAGATAGATATTGATAAAATATAAATGATAATTTAATCTTGGTTCTAGAATAAATACACAATGAGCTATACTTGTAGGCCCTACTCCAATTCAATTTTTTATTCCATAAATAAATCAAATTTAAATTATCTCAATATTTCATTAGAAATATTGATAATACAGTACTAAAAAAACCAAACATCAGATTAGATAGTAACTAAATGACTCTAGACATTCATTTGTCAAAATCAAGATTTTTTCTACAAAATTCTCAATGAAACTGTCCCTCTACTTAGTTTAGGTCTTTAAAATCACAATTCGATAATGTAAACAATATTTCCTATATCTGTTCAATGTTCAGAAATTGGGTTTTTGGTATCCCATCAACAGCAGTTTGATTCCAAAAGGAATGGAGACTTTCAGAGAAGGTCAGGGATGCTATAGAACACATTTAAATATTTAACACGTTGAGTGCGGGCTACAGCTATTGATGTAGTCGCGCCACTCTCACTTTATTAGTTCAGTATGAGCTTAGCCATTGCCCGGAAACGTTTTATCGCTTTGCCGCCTGTTGTGCCAGGACACAGGTTCATTTTGGCGCGTATAGTTTTGAGCTCTAGGGTTTCTGTTCAGGACGGTACCGTGGTAACTTCATACTTTTGTCTAATGTGTTTAGTTGTTTTTTTTATTTTTCATTTATTTTTATATTCTATTATTTTTAGTACTTGTTGTGTCAAAAAACAAGTTTGTGGATCGTTAGAAACAGTTGTGGCAGTAAACGGACAACTTTATTCTCGTGGTGACCTACGTGACCTGCGCCACCGGCGCCGGCGGACTACATCAATAGATATGTACCGGAAGTGAGGTCATCAGTAATGTCAAAATTGGAGTCCTGGCGATCGTAAGACAATATTTTTTATGTATTCGTCTCATTATCTCGGTGTATAATCAGGTATTTTATTTTAGCAACGCAAAAATGCCTTGCGGGGCTCACGCGACCGGCACCGCCGGCGGACTACATCAATTGATGTACCGGAAGTGACGTCACAAATAATGGCCAAAATGGAGGCCTGGCGATCTTATGATGACATTTTGGATGCATTCATAGTTTACTTGGTGAATAATTAATTATTATATTTCAGCCACTGGCGTAAGCAATATTAACCATAAACCGCACTCAACGTGTTAAAAAGACATTCACTGTCCAAAATTATTTCATTTTCCATGACTAATTTGACTAGATACACTAATTAATTACGGGTTTCAAGTGAAGAACAACTTGATAAAACGGATAAAGCTATTATCCTTACACTTGATAAAGCTAACTTGATAAAACTATTATACATTAAACATACATTGACATTAAATTAAACTGATTATGAATAGGAAGTGCTCTCCTAAACTCTATATTTAATAAAAAACCGTTATTAAAAAAATATTACATTTCTCATTTTAATAACGGATGAAATAAGTTTGGCTGAGGGGCGGGGGCGCCTATTGAGACTTTCGACTAGGAAGCCAGAAAACCTAGAGCCTGCCCTTAGCGAAATTCAGCTCAGGATGCAATCTGTTAGGCCTATTTGTATAAACTCCTGAGGCTCTGTGCTCTCTTTACTGTCCGCGAGTCACAAGAAGACACCTCGGTATATAAAATAGTACATTTTTTTTAGGGCTCTTCTCGTGACACAAAGTTTAATGGAAGTCTACGAAGATATTTTATCTTTTAAACCAGTTGTGTTAAAAAAGGAACATAAACTCAAGAGCATGCTTTGTATTATTTTATAAAAAAAAGCAAATAGTAAATATATTAAAACCATGTATCAGTAAGATTTATTTCTCAAGAGAGGAACAGGGTACTAAGTAAGTTAACCTGACAGTGATTTAAAGTGGCCAGGTAAATGGTGCCAAAAAGCTGGCAAGCTGCCAGAGGGATTTAATCTTAAGCTGCTGCAGAATTGCTTTTTTGATCATTCAAAGACAAAAGCACTACTTTTGTTTTATTCAGTACTTGTAAATGAGATGTCAGTCTAAGCTTCTGTAAGCTTCTCAGCTACTCTTTGAACCATTATTAAGTGTAAGTACTTATAGTTTCAGCACTTCAATAGTTTTCAATATATAAAGTTTCACAAAATGGCTGATTTTGTTCAAGGTATGTTTTGGTCAGCTTCTCTAATATTGTTCCACTATTAGCTATTTCTACGTGAATAATTTAAATACACAAAAACTTATTGGAGTGGGAACACTTTCCCTACAGCTATATTTACTCTATTTGCTCTATAGTTAATTACGTTATCAGTTAGTCAGCACATAACAATTTTCAACATAAAACCTTTTGGTAAAGACATTCTGTTTACCAATGAGCTATCAACTGTGAAGATACACAGTATAGCTACATTACTTTAATGATATTCAACACATTCAACTAATCTCTCGGTCATTAGTAAAATATATACAAGGTGGAGACAGTTTGATTAGTTTAAAACTTAGTTTTCTTGTAATAAAAAACAAAATCTTTACAAACAATATATATGGTAAAAAGCCACTATTTAAAGTTATTGCCTGAGCGCTGAGGATCTCCAAAGGGTGTTACCCACCAGAATTAAAAACAAAATTAAATAAAGTCTTTGGTTTTGATATTTCCATCAAATCAAAGTCCTAAGTAGAGTAAAATACCCAGAATTTTTCTTCATGGACACGTGCCCAACCAACCTTTCAAAAATAATTTGTCTAAATAGAAATTAAAACTTCAGTACCAATTGCCCTTCATAGTGAACTGATCTTTTTTGCTTGCCCTCCCCCCTCCCCGCAAAATAAAAAAATATATAGTAATAATAATGGTCATGATATGCCTAAGTTTTCCCTAAATAACGAATGAACACATCTTAAAGGCATGTAAGCACAATGAAATTAACCCTAATGTCATTGTTTACTAGTAGATTTTTATGGGAAGTTAATGGCTCTAAGTTATAGTATAAATACAGTGTTATTTACCTAGCTCTGGAATCTCAGTTACGACTGCTTTGTGCTGCTCGAGGACCTTGTGGGCTTTATGATGGTGGGGGGCCGGTTCCGTCGAGGAGGGGAAGATCTCCTCCACGACCGACTTGGCCTCCTCCGCCACGTCCCTCCGGTAGACCGGAGCCATGGTGCTGGAACAGACAGACAACATTACGTCAGGTAACATAGGTTAGATAACATAGGTATCTGGCTGGTAGATGAGTGATTATGGTGCTCGCCTTTGAATCTGAAGGTTGCCAGTTCGATCCTGAGAAAAGTTAATAGATTTTTAATGGTTCAAAGCCGGACCCATCTGCCATTGGTTGTTTGGCTATTAATTAATAACCGTGTTAAATACTAAACTGATGTTAGACAGTAGCAAAGCTACACAAGGCATCACACCAAGTCTACACTTATCCTTCATTCATATTCGCCTTAAAATACGAATACGCCCTGGTAGTGTCAGTGTCTTAAGTGATTAGGATTAGATGTGGTCAGATTAGGTTAGGTTAGGAGAAAATAGGAGTAAGGAATAAGGGTTTTTCATGCAACTGCAAAAGCAATTTAAAGTTTTTAAGAAATCTTCTGTTGTGCTCCACTCTAATACAGAATAATCCAGGAACACTGCAAAAATAATCCAAAGATACAAGAGAGTAGCCAAGAAGGGGTTCTGAAGGTGAAGGGGCTTCCGCAAGCCCCCTCCCCCCCGGAAAATTCTCAAAAATTACCTCCTTAAAATACTAGCTGGATCGTAGCTGCGCCTTTGCAAAGATATATGTACAACAGATATTGTCATCTCATCTTTCTCATTACATTATATGTATAATCACATTTGTTCTGAAACTTTTTTTATAGTAGAATTGATTTTCAGTGAAATGTGTTTGTGTTGGTCCCATCATAATTTTGTACATTTTTAATGGACATTTATATCGGTCAAATATGCTATGCACAGGATAAAAGTATGTCTTTCAACATAACCCGATAAAAGTATTTACTACTGTACTGTAAAAAATACTGTCGATAATAGCATACAAGAAAATAAATGTAGGCTAAATTAAAATTGAAAGGGTATTTTGCAGTAAGCAGTAGCAACCAAGCAGTGCAACCAAGACTATTTTGTACCTATATTTCCTCTTTTAAAATCTTGCAATCAAACAAAGTCTCCAATCAGTTTCAAAGAGATGGAAATCACAAGGTGAAAGTGTAGAGATTTATATTATAGAGAACTAACGAGCGAATGCAAAGTAAATATTCAGGTAAGATGAGGAATGGTGCGTGGGTGTTTGAAATGAAGGAATTTGACTTATGTGTAATGTCGAGAAGTATTTTTTTTAATATTTGAATAAATTATGACAAAATTTCTATTAAAATATTAACTATGGCGTTGAGATAAGAACAAAAGCTATTATTATTTTCTACTAATATCTGCAATTTTTACTTTTGTGTTGTTTGTAAAAATCTGGTAAAAAATCTTTGATTTTCCATTTTATAAAACAGTCATTTCTATCAAGCCAGCTGTTTCCTAAACAGGTCTAGGGATTTGGTTCAAGGGGGGTTTAAACTCTCAAACCTTGGGTTCAATCAAGAGGAAGGTCTCAAAACCAGGGTTTCTGAACCATTTCACTTATAATGAAAAAATGTGATTTACTTAGAAAAAAAAAAAAATACTTTTTAAGCTGTTTGCTACAATATTTTTCAGAATAGTAATTTAAAATGTTTTAAATTTAGTCTTCAAGAAAAACTGGTCACATAATGTTCAACATTCTTCTTTCATCTAGTTAAACCCTAATTGAAAATTCAATTAATTAAATATTAGGAATAATTTTATAGAGATGCGAGTTTTCAATTGGGTCCAAAAAAGCTCATTGGAAGACAAAATCCTCAGATGTCTATCTCAATTCCTCTTTGTTATTACAAATTATTGATATTTCTAAAGCTATAAAGTCTATTAAATTAGTCGGCCTATATGATGTGTGAGCGTAAATCCACTCTACCATCAATTCAGTTTACAAAATTATGTTTCAGCGTTTACAAAATTATGATCATTCTTTAAAATAAAGATTTCCCTCATAAATACTGGTTGTGTCCTTTAACATTCTTTTATTCAGTTTTGGTTACATTTGCCTTGGTCAAATTGTTGTCAGGGATCTGTGCAACAGCAACAGTCTTTATCAACTCAGACACTGCCACAGCGTTGTGTTACCATGACGACGCTGACGCACTTCTCCTACGCGCTGCGCTGCAATTCTCGCTACCGTCTGGCAGTCCATCCTGCATTGACGCTACAGTGGAATTGATCTCATTTTTGGACCGAATCGACACTGGGGAAGCATTAGTCTTACTTGATGCAGTGACGCTGATGTTTGTGACTGCATTGAAATTAATTGAAGAAGAATTCAAGAATCCCCACGGTTAGAACAATTTACTTTTTTGTGTTACAATAACACAAATAAATTTTAAACATAGGTGTAAATAAAGACATTATCACTTGTATTGACAAAACTGCATAGAGATGGCAAAAAAGGTATGGTACTCGTTCAAAATTATAAAATCGTCTGTACAGGATTGGTCAGAAATGTTTCCAAAAACGTGCTAAACAAAATGGAGTATCTAATAAACAATGGTGGAAAAATGCAGATCATATCGTTCTAAGATATGTGAATATAATCAATTTTGTACGGATACTAAATAATAATTAAGATTAAATAAGTTAATGACCTTTTCTTCGGTCACCCTTATAAAAATGTCTTGTAAAGACAGTAGACCTGCCATGGGACTGGAGGGAAAAGTTGTTTAAAGCACAGCTTGCGATTAAAAGAAACCACCCTGATAACTAAGTAGGCTAGTTTTAAGTTTCATCTCTGAATTGCCAGGTTAGTAAACTAAATTTACTGATATGAACTATGATAAAAAAGGTTCTGATAGATGTGTGAGACCTTATTTTTAAAATGTTTATGAACAATACTGAGAATACTGCACAGCAAGTGTGCGCACTAATTTTTAATTGTTCAAATTTTTTAAAAAACATATTGAGGATTGTAATGTTACAAATAGGATGATTAGGCCTAGATTTGTCTAGATAGCCAAGATGATGGTTGTACATATTTTCTAAATCAATCACTCATAAGAAGTCAACTAAAAAAATTATTTCAAATCCTTGTTTGTCATTGTATTTAATAGTTATAATCATATTTCAACTCATTTAATGTGTTTGAGGTACAATTTGCGTTGTAAACAAACGTACTTACCGGTAGGCCTATAGGTTAGGTTACCCATTTATACAATAACCGAAAAAAATACGGTAACAAATATTACCAGTTTAATCAGTAACTTTATTAATTACAGAGACAAAATAATACATTTTAATATGTTGGAAATAACTAAGAACACAATTTAAAAATGCTTTATTGTAAAATAGTGTAATTAGGTTCTCAGGTTAAGGAACTGAACTGACAAGTGATAGTCAGCTGGGCGAGGGCGACACATACACACACACACACTGCAGCCTGGCGGCATTGAGCGGCAACAGCGGTCAGCTGATTTCGGCAACAATGGACAACAATGGAGATCTGAGGATAGAGACACATGACGTCGGGTATAAATACAGCGCCGTCTCCAAGCAAGCATGATCAACACCACGGGCACTGCCCCTTTCCGAGCGAGAACAGCTGCGGGTCTATGACCATTTCCATTTGCTCTGCGGTTCAATTAGAAAGAATAGGATTGTAATGATTAGTATTGTGTAGTGTAATAAACAGGTAATAAAAAGTCAGTAAATTTTATTGATTGCTTACTTATTCCTTGGGTAAGGGTAAGTTATTAGTGTAGGCACAATTAATCGCATTTACACTTAGACACACCCACAAACATAATACCAACAAGGGTACTGCCTGTCCCGGCTGTCCGCTGGTGCTGCGATCCTAACACTTTACATTCACTTTATACGGCATTTGCTCTGCACGAAAGTGCTGCGGCCGAACACTACACTTAGTGATACAACATTCATACACACTTATTTAGAATAAGCCTACGGCAAAGAACGCACCCTGAGATACAAATACGGACAAAACAAAGCCTACGGGTGAAATTTAAAATGGCCTAGCCTATGGATATATAGTAACTGATTTATTCGTTTTAAGCCTAAGTAAATTCTTAGCATTCATCATTAAAACAGGTTTTAATAAAGTTAATTCAAATATTCGTTACATTTTCTGTGTGTAGCGCTATAATTCAAGATCGAAAATATTAAATATTGCCGACTTGTCAGAATGTGCTGGCATTTTATTAAGAAAAGCCGAAAATACTGAGGACTGTAAATTGTTTTACCACCATTTATCAATTTTTTTTTAACACTGGAGGAGAAATATGGTACTGTACTGAATTATGGTTTTGTGACAGTTTTTATTAAGGAACTTAATCTTAATCTCAATTTCTGACTCTTTACTCTATTATTAATAGTAGAGTTTTGATAAAAAACTTAATAGAATTCTCTAAATTTTCTAATGAGTTCTGTCCTACATCCAATTATTATCTCAGAGATGAAAGGGTTACTCCCTATAGCTCGGGGTCCATCCTAGACAGTTAAATCGTATTTAATGTTAATAAACAAAATGTTCTGGGTAACAATTTTGCAGAGAATTTTAGAAAAATTTCCAACAACAGATTAAAATAGAAAATAAAATGTGATAGTTACAATAGTATCATAAGATCAAGATCCTATGTATCTACTTAAAAAAATCTTTAGTTAAACAATCCTGTAAGGAGCTTTCTAATCAAAGAAAACTTCTTCCCACGTTTTAAACTTACGTTGAGTAATTGCTTCATACAACAACCATACTTTTTTCAGGAGCTATCCGATTTTATAAGTATTTTAATGATATTAAATGTTACAGATTTCTTAATGAGACCAGAATTTATCCTACACCTTATATACCACAACCTAAATACCCGCCTTATAGGGGCTGATTATTTTTTTAATTAAAAAGAAATATAGAAATGAGTATGGTATGATAAATGCAAAATGTAAATGAGTTACAAACTTGATTAGAGAACGAATAAAATTGGCGATTAATTAAATGTAAATTACAATAACAATTATGGTTAAATTTGAGATATGTAGACTGTTACAGATATGTAGAAATGTTACAGATTTCTTAATGAGACCAGAATTTATCCTACACCTTATATACCATAACCTAAATACCCGCCTAATAGGGGCTGATTATTTTTTTAATTAAAAAGAAATATAGAAATGAGTATGGTATGATAAATGCAAAATGTAAATGAGTTACAAACTTGATTAGAGAACGAATAAAATTGGCGATTAATTAAATGTAAATTACAATAACAATTATGGTTAAATTTGAGATATGTAGACCTTAATATAGGTAGGCAATAGACACCGGTTAAGAAATTTTATTTTAAAGCGTTTACTGTCAGTTTGTGACTCAAACGACAATAGTGCTTGACGAATGAATTTTTGTGTTAGAGATACTCAATAAAACCAGTAATCTCATGATCCAAAGACCTGATGCCCATAGCAATGTTCCGTCTTTCTTCCTCATCGTCAATGTACAGACAAGATCGTTTACAAACTGAATGTCTCCAGAAGTGGTGTAAACTTCTGTCCAGGAGTATTCATAGATTGTGAACTTGGTGGTACAATCTACCCACGATCCTAAAGAAGGTGTGCTGTATGGATGACGGTAAACGATTACATCTATATACTGGACTGACACCTCTAAGGCCCAAAAAGGTCATTTTAGGCTCGCGCTCTTTCCAGGGAAAAAAGATTAGAGTAAAACAGGTTTTAAGAGTTGTAGTTTCAGAACGATCCCTCATCTCAACACCTTTTTCCTTCCCTTTTTCTTAGTCAAAAAGTCAGGCATCACAATGAGGGAACCTGTATACAGCCACGCTTTACTTTGCTATGGGCCCTATATGTCCCACATCTGTCCTACACCATGCCTTCTTTCTGACAGAGTCAGTGAATTTTCTTAAAGTTCAGAACTTCAGTGTTTTGTAAACAAAATGGCCAGGATACAGCTGAAATGCATTGAAGACTATCTGATAGACGACAGAATTTTAGCCTCGGAGAGTATATAACAATCGAACCAAATTAAACTAATCATCACATATAAATAAGAGAGTCGATGTTTCCTCACATTTTCGTCTTATGGACGTTGATCATTGACAGCATGTGAATCAAAAAGGTACAGTGACCCTCCTGAAATCCAAAATTCAAATGTAGCCGTCGTAGCCAAAGTCCTCATAATCGGAGTTTTCATACGAAATCGTATCATCGTCTGACAAAAGTCGACAATATCATGGGCACATTGAGCAATGACATAGATGCAGGCTATAAATATCATAGAAAACGCTTCCAATGAAGATAGTTTCATTGAAAATTCTCTAAATAATTCTTCAGAAAATGGGATCTATCGCCAGAAAGCGATCGCCAGAAATTAGAAATTAGCATCAAGTTGACAGCAGAAGAAGTAAAATTCTCGACCAAAACTTGCCATAAAATTAGCAAACAGAATTTTCCACACATTGAGCTTTGTTGTTATCAGCAAACTGCCCAGTCTTCTTGATTTTATTTAATCCTGAAATGACGCAACAAAAACACTTGCAATGATGGAGAAATTTAAACCACATTTTTTTATGTTCTCCCGAACATCCCTCAACCATAATTTAACAGTATATACACGTTGTCTCTGAACTCCTTACCGACCTTTGAAGGTATTATTCCTGGACCAAAGACAAGTCAAAATATCATATTTAAATTGTCCGGAAGTCTTTAGTTACTCACACAGCCGCCATTTTTTTCACATAATAATCTTTATTTCCGTAACGGATGGTTGTATTCAGTTCATTTTTGGTATGAATCTTTATCATACTAATGTACATTTTCAAGAAAAAAAATAATTTTTTCCATTGCATATTTTCAAAATGGCGGCCATTTTAAATTTTCAAACTGAAATATCTCAATATTGGTAAATTTTATAAAAATTTAACAAGACACTAAAAAGTTGACAAATTAGATTATCTAACCAATGGTACCAAGTGTGTAAGGATATGACGACAAATAACGGAGTTATTGTGATTTTATCCATGAAAAACATTGATTTTTCTGGTAAAATGGCCTTAATTTGCATTGATTTTAAAGTAAAATCAATGTTTTTCATGGATAAAATCGCAATAACTCCGTTATTTGTTGTCATATCCTTACAAACTTGGTACCATTGGTTAGATAATTTAATTTGTCAACTTTTTTGTACCATGTAAAATTTTTATCAAAAATTTACTGATTTTGAGATATTTCAGTTTAAAAATTTAAAATGGCCGCCATTTTGAAAATATGCAATGGAAAAAATTAATTTTTTTCTTGAAAATGTATATTAGTATGATAAAGATTCATACCAAAAATGAACTGAATACAACCATCCGTTACGGAAATAAAAATTATTATGTAAAAAAAACAAAATGGCGGCTGTGTGAGTAATTAAAGACTTCCGGACAATTTAAATATGATATTTTGACTTGTCTTTGGTCCAGGAATAATACCTTAAAATATCGGTAAGGAGTTCAGAGACACCCTGTATAATTTACACTCACTACATACCGTAATCTAAATTTCGATTTCAGCTGCAGGAAATTGTCATTAAGGCATAAATAGAATCCCTCTGAAAAGGGTTTATGAAAAAGGTCAAATAAAAACCCCTACTATGACAGAGGCTTGATAATTGTTTTGGAGGAAAATTTAAATATAAAATAGATGTTTATCGTGGCTTGAACAGGCCGAGAGCTTATTAAAGTTTGAAAACGCTGTGTTTACACGATGTAAAACGGGAGGGGGTGTAAGAGCAAAACAATAAATAACCCATTTAACACAAAAGCTCCCGCAGCGATGAAAAGGCGAAGGGATAAAAATGCTCATAGTGAAATATTATGTAGCCTACTTTAATTTTATTATCCAACTCTACATTGCAATGTTTTATAATAAAAAATTATACTTTATTAACAATTTATGTCTAAAGAAAAGCTGTTTAGATGAACATGAAATGTACCTCAACTACATTTTTCAATTAGGAAATGTCAAAAATGCAATGGTGTAGGATGGTAATGCATTTTAAAGAAGCTAATTAACTTGCCAAATGCAAATCCTATATATAGGTTTGCTTTTTATCGTCATTATTAATGATAGAATTATTAAAATCACTGTAGGGCAGTGATTTTAATTTGTACAAAAGATTGATAATAGTGCTAAGCGTTTGTAGGAAATAAACTCCTCCATATACTCTACATATAAAACAAAAAATACAGTCTCAGTGGATTTTAGGCTTACTTCTGGTACCTAAATGAAGTGTGGTAAAAGTTATGAGTTGTTTTAATGACACTATATACAATACAGTATAAGTGAAATTAAATAAATTTTAAATAATTATTGTTGTCGTGCATTAATGACAAACAAGCTATAACAATATTAAATAAATGGTTTAAATAAACTATTTATTTAAAATTAAGTGATTCGGGTGGCTAAAATCATAAAAACATTGTGAAAATATTGCCTTTACCGTGTAAAATATCTCACAAATTCTATAAGGGATTAAAGGATATAAAAAGTCTTTTCAAAGAAGTAACTGGCTTAAATGTTGCAAACAAGAATAAAACTGAAAAGTAGTGTTATATTAGAGTTGATCGCTGGTTTTAAATTGCAAATTTAGTAATCTTAAGGATCTAGCCTGAGACAATTACAATTCTTTCGGAAACCTCTTTTCCCTTCGCTGCTTCGGAATTTAATTTAGTTACTTTGGTTTTTGGAAACTTCTTAAGCTTTACGAGAGAATGTCAAATTTAAAATTTCATGATGACAATGTTATAAAAAAAATAATACAACTTCCTGTGGTAACTTATTGATTTATAATGTGCTCTGAATAATAAATACGTCAAAGTTTATTCCAATAATTAAATCTCCGAGCAGCTTACTATCTAATTTCTTACCGTAATCAAACTATATATATTTTTTTAATTCTTGATAAAAACTTTCAATTTAGAATAAAAAATTTAGCCTAATTATTGTGTAAAATATTTTATGATTAAGTGGTGTCAAAATAAAAATAAATTTTTTTATAAATTCGGATGCTGTATTTTTAACTAAAGATATTTAGCATCATTGTCGTTGGTATTCCCTTTGTACATTAAATTAACATAACCTATAAGCTTCCACCGCCTACCATAACCTCCTACGGTCCTAATAAATGTCTTACTTTACACCGGATGTTTCAGAAAGCGTAACATTTGTGGATTTGTGGCAAGATAAATGCTTGTTTTTTTATAAAACATTAATAGGGTAATATAATGAAAGTTTTAAAATAAACGGCTGCATTGTCGAAATTAAGTTTAAAAGTAACTTCAATACCGACATTGCTGTTTTTACTTATTCAACGCAGAGTTGTCTGATAGGCCTACTTATTAACAGGCGCGAAGGATAATAATTAAAATTGAAATGTGTTTCCAGGGAAAAATGACGAGCCTAAAGACAAGAAAAAACCTTAACTTTGATATGAAAAGTTATGATAGCGTAAAAAATTGGAGTCGAAGAAAGTTGGATTCGGGTGGTATTTGAGATAATTAACCTTTCCCACTAAGTTTAAGTAATGATGAGATTAAACTTTTCATCAGACTCCGCTTTCTTAAAGCAGAAGAAATAATTCAACCAAAGTTGGGGGGGATGGTAATATATCTGATATTTTTACGTTGGAGATAAAATAATCATTAACCATATTCAATTAATTGTATTAAGCAGTTTGGAGGTCATTTTATATTACACTCCTTTTTTAAAGAAATTTTAAAACTTAATTTAGTATTGTATTGTATTTTTATACATTATAATATCAACGATTGCAAATGCATTTAATATTGTGATACTTTCTGCATATGACCAACATGTATGGTTGGATTCCTGCCAACATGTCTGATCGATATGACGTAGCCATCGTTGGATAAAAGTCTTGGCACCCAGTTCAGTTGTATACAGTACGCAGTAATGTGCATTATTTGATTTATAGGATTTCTCTAGTTATACTGCATAATGTTTATTCTGTTTTGGACTTAGGCTGCATTAATCCAATAGCAATAAGTTTTAACATTAAGTTATCAAGCCCATTACCATAGTAATATGCATACACCAAGTTAATAGGCTATCCTGTTATAAAAATAAAAGAGAGTTGTCATTTAAACAACTCCTTAACAAATCGCTATGAAGATTGCCGCATTATTTTACGAATAATATTTTTACTAAGGAATAAAGTGAATACAAATACATTTATTAGTAATGTTTTTATTTAAAAGCAAGTGCATTGAACAAAAAAACAGATTTTACAATCGAACGAATATGATTCATGACCATCTCATTTCCATCGACTTTGATAATATTATTTGCTCTAACAAGTGTATAATAATATCCAGTACAGTCTAGCCAGTATTTCTAAAGGCATATTTCAAGGTGGAAGGTTGAAGGGTCTGTATGTAACAGCCTCGAGCTAATCAAATGTTTAACCTGGGCTATTTAACATCCGCTGAGTAGCTTCCATGACGTCAGTCAGGGTAAGAAGAACCGGAGCTGTTTCCTAGAATGCTTTAGATTTAATTGAATTCAACACTCGATCATCAATGAGTTATAATTTGAGAAGAAATGCATCTCTTGTTGACAATACAATCTAACACCATTTTAGAGATGAAATTAATTGTTAAAATAATTAAGCGTTATGGTTATACTCGAAAATTAATTTTATGGTAAAAAAAAACTATAAGAAATATGCACTAAAAACATTTAAAAACAGGTTAAATTGCCTACATTGTGGTTGTCCAAATGAATTATCATTGATTTTAAATATTCATAGAATTGTTGTTCAATCTTCATAGAATTGAGTTATTTTAATTGAATTTATTGAACCCATAATACATATTTTCTTACTTTTCGAAAATACAGAGACATCATAAAAAAAAAAAAAAACAAATCATCGCGTTTATTTTTGAAGGTAAATATACTATCAACATTTCTGATGATATTTTGGAACCTTCGTATCGTCTCTTGGGTTGAAATCCCACATCAGAATGTTTTATTAGCAGCCTACGATCTTGTACCTCAAACCAATGAATACAGAGTCTTATAAGAAGAACAGACCCCATGTTAAATTTTCTGCCGTTTTTTTAATTGGGCAACTCAACACCTGGCTGCGCTGAGCGTTGGCTGTTCCGACAGTTCTACGCGCCCCCACGCCTCTCATTGTTGTAATTAATTGGGCATCTCACCACCAGGTTGCGTCGAGAGTTGGCTGTTCCAAAGTACGGACTACACACAGCTGGCTGTTCCAGTTACACTACATCCCCCCTCCAGCCACCACCGCTAAAGCACCAATTCTAAATTACAGCGTTTCATTGCAAAAAAATAAATAAAAAAATAATCGTTCACATTGAAAATTGTAATCTTTCATAGTAAAAATTGGGCTACCACTAGGCCTAAATAAAAATAACTATGGTGTTAATTTAATTTTAGATCTATGATCGTTATGAAAAATATGTAAAAACATTGCGAAGCAATTTCTTTAAAATTAATCACATGAAAAGGTTGGTCTGCGAGAAAGTTTTTTTTTTTTTTATTATTGGTTTGGTAAATTTTGTCTTTGAGAAAGTAGTTGAGAAATACTTACATTTGCACAGTTAATTTAAAGTTAGCCTAATTTTTAAAACCCATAAGACTCTTTCTATGCTTATTCAAAGGTAAAAGTTTAATTGTTGATTGGCAGTTAGCCGTGGGCCATGTCGACGGGCCGTGATTAATTAGCTTGTAGTTACAGTATATTAAGTTTACTTAAATATCAATTTTCCTCATTAATGTTTCCAAAAAAAAGGATTTAAATATTTATTGGAATGTAATGATTCATTCTATAAGTTGTTTGGATTTTAAATTACTTAAATGTATTGAGCGAACATGGCCAAAATATTTAATATGGCCTATTAAATCATTCATAAAAAAAGTATTTTGGCTGTGGACGAATGCTCGTTCACGTTAAAAATTTTGTTTTAATAAAAGGTAGATATTCTTTCTAGGTCCATAATCCATATATAAACATTAAACTCTCGTATCTTACATATCAGAAAGTTTTGTCTTGTCTAGGAGCGACTACCGATTAATTTACTAACTAATATTCCAATGAGACGTAAAATTTTATACATTAAACGATGTGCAAAATCGATTTTTTACTATCATACAATTCTGTTAATTCTGCCTTTACATGAAACATTATTTAATTTTTCCCTACAGAATAGGCTGATAAATTGGGTAGGATAGCGAAAAATCTGACTAAGATTACATTTTAAACCATTAAAAATTATTGTTGCATGACCTTTTGATTCAAAATAGAGTGCATTCTGGTTCTAACGTTCACGTTGGCCACACTTTAACGACATTGTATAATGTTAACGGCGAAAACTTAGAGGGTTACTTTTAATTAATTATATAATTTACATTTACCTTTATAAATTCATTCTTAATTTATTTTTATTATAAATCAACTTTTTTTTATTTTTTGAAATAGCAATTTCATAGCACTGTTACAAATGAATGTACAGGATAACAAATGTTTTCATAATTTTTATTCAATTTGATTTAATATTTATGCGGCCATAAAATTTATTGAAGACAAAGTAAATTACAAACTGGATTATACTAATGATATAATAATAATACAGCTCGATATTAATTTTTGTTAATGACCCCAAAGAAGTAAGGGGCTCAAAATAAGTAGACTCCTCGCTCTGCGATCTAGCGCCTTTAATATAGTTTAGAATCGAAAGTTTCGCAAGATGTTGTGTTTATTACAGTTGAATAGCCTACATATTTTATGAGTACAGTATAGGTTAAAAAAGTAATTTTCAATTTTAAAATATTTAGCATTACATGATTTATTTAATCGTGATTAAAAATAACATATCTTGTTTAGAAAAACAAGCATCGTAGAATACTTCAGCATTAGCATTGCTGGACGAAATAATGGTTATGTTCAATTATATAGAGTGTAAAAATTATAAGATTTTACAACTATGTACTTAACAAATATTAAGTAAAAAATAGATAGTCAATACACCTTGTCATTCTTATGAAATCATAGACCGAGCGATGAAGTAAGAGAGCGCGAGACTCAAAGAGAAATTCTTCAAGGCACTTTTAATTCAATTGCCAACAATCAAAACATTTAATCGTAAATTTCTCAATTACATGATGAAATTCATCTAAATGTCAACAACTTTCCCGCTGAAAGTTTGTTTCTGACCCAAAAATAAAAAAATTCCTCGCTTAGTAACTTTTTAATGTCAGATTAAATAAAAAATTATAAGTTTCCAACTTGTAAATTACATATATTTCACAAATAAAAAAATATTCATATTGCTAGATTCTGCATTTCATACAGAAGCCGAATATATACGTTTTATTGCATATCAACCAGTTTGGTTAGGTCCAGGGGCGTGTAAACGGCGGCGCGCTATCCTTAAATTAACGCTGATTTCGCCGTAGATGCTAGGTTGAAGGGGGGGATTTCACGTAAAGGAACGGCACAGGAGTACAGCGCGCGCAGCCTGGTGTTGAGTTGCCCAATTAAAAAACCGGCAGAATTAAAGCCATAAGGTCTGTTCTTCTTATAAGACTCTGTATTCATTGCTCAAACTCGTTTCCTTTTCAAATATGTTTCAAGCATAGAATTTAATTTATGCGAATGGAGCAAAGTAAGACAAAGAGCAGAAAATTATTTATTTTTAATCCGAACAGGGTAACTGAAATACTTAAAAAAAAGTGCTAGATAAAAAAATCTAATATGGTTATCAAATACTGATTCAAATCTTGGATTTAAATTTAAAATAAAATCTTGAAACTAATATGTATTTGTTGCTCCATCAACGGTTTCTTTACTCGAGAATGAGTAAATAATTTATTTTAAATGTTTATAAATGTATATGGGTATTTTTTATTGCAAACCGAAGTTTACTATATCTTATTTCAACCTGGTTCATGTCATATTTCCCATTGACAGGACAATGTTTGCATAAAACCATTAAAATATTAAAACTGGAAACATTGAACGGAAAATTGCAGTGGCTGGGAAGGCTTTGCGTTACATTATTCAATACGATGTTAGGCTTGAGTGCTCTGTATAGCATTGGAAGTGCATTACAAGAATATTGAGCTAGACAACGACCAAACTTGATAGTTTTATTGAAAAAAAAATGTTTGAGAAAGAACGCTTAATATCCTCCTACATAATAAAGTAATATTAAAAAATTTAATTAATCCTATAAACTAATTTCAAATCGCATTTACAACTTGTTGTTTAGGTCCGAATAAGAACAAAACATTTCTTAGCTATTAGTAAAATTATTATTGCATTTTATGTTATAAAATTATACAAAAATTATTGAAAACTTTCTTACATCAAAAAACAATTACTTTAAGACCATTTTTAAAACATATATCTCATTTAATAATAGAGTTGTACTCCTTGAAAAAAGACTATTTAATTTATTACTAGTGAGACACTTATTGTAACTGATGCCTAGTAAATAACATGTTTAGGGTATTTTGTAAACCAATTCTCTGGGTTAACTACTGTGTGTGTTTTTAGGAAAGGCCAGCGATTTTCCAATAATATGCATTGTGCGTGCCAAACCCTATTATGTAGATTTATTCGTCCAAATAATGCAAGTTCGTATATCAAAGTCATCCATGGATGCCCACATACACTTCATTCTCTTATTTAAACTTCGGCACGAATACAATATCTCTATTTATAATGGTTTTACCCTTGAACAATACAAAAATCACCAGCAAATTTTTCTCCTGTTGTTTGTGATACGCTTTTTATTTGTAGATATTACTTAGGTCTCTTTTAATTTATCAGCTAAATATGTCTTTAAATATATTTTGGTAAAATTTTGGTTTTTCAGTAGTCATTTAGGCCTACTCCATAATAATTTTTTTAATTTTTTATTTACACACCTTAAAAATGTTGACGGTCTGACAAACTCAATACTATTTAAGTATCGACCATTAGAAAAAAAAACATTTATTGAATATTATACAGTCGGTTTCTCAAACTAATGTTTAGGTAAAAATATAAATTTTGCATTTCACTACTAATATACCTGTAGGACATAATTATCATTATAATATATTTAATTATTTTTATTTATAAAGTGAGCCAGGGTAAAAGTTATTATTATATGTGTACATATAATAATAATTGTGCCATTGGAATTTTTTTACCATAAGTAGTTTGTTTTAAAAAAATTTTATTTTCCAGTAAAAAAAACTTGTGATTTTTCCCACAACGATGTTTTGGTTACCTGTAGTGTTCGCAAAATCATCTACATGAAGAAGAAGATTACATTCATTTATTGTCACATTTTTCAGCAGGCTAAAGACGGTAAATCCTTATCTTAGGCTTATGCCTGCATAACGGACATCCAAGTATACTAAACTACTTCACAATTACGCTAGCCATAATGTAATAATAATATGTGCTTTCACGTTCGGCTGTTAAAATGACAAGATGGTGTTAACGGTAAACAACGATGTTTTGGCTACCGGTAGTGTTCGCGAAATCATCTTCATGAAGAAGAAGACTACATCCATTCAATGTCACTTTCTTCAGCAGACTAACTACGGCAAATCTTTTTATCTTATTCGTATGCCTGCATAACGGACATCCAAGTGTACCAAACTACTTCACAAAACGTTTACCCCACCCATAACGTAATAATAATATGGTGCTTTCACGTTCGGCTGTTAAAATGACTAGATGGTGTTAACGGTAAAACAATACAAACTGTAGAAATGACAATAGTATACAAATAACACATAAATGTCTTCAATGTAAGTAAGAGGGCATTGAAAAGGTCGTAACACGTTATGGGTCATATAGTCAGGTTAGGTAAGGTAAAGTGGTATTTGATGCAGTGAACCAGCTCTATATGAAATAACTCAAGGGCCCCTCCCCCAACCTACCCTTACCAACATCGTCCTGCGTCGCGTCGTCTCTGAGGAGTGGTGTGGCGGGGTGGGGAGGGGGGTTACCTTTTACCATTTTACCAACATCCAAGTTCCTGACGCCTTTATAATTGCCTAGCGTCGCAGGTCGTTTTGTTTTTAGTAAGGTCGTTTATTTTCAACGTCCCTTCTGAATGTAGCACGTGTTTTGTTTGCGCTACATCGTTTTACCAGCGCCAGCTTAAATGTGTTTGAATTTGTACAGTTCAGTATCTTAGTAAAATATATTTCTGTTTTGTAGAGTTCGCCCAAAGATTAATGTCTTCAATAATAATAAGCATGTGCTCACAATGTCCTTAAGGGGACATTATATTAGTTTTTTGGCAAAAACTTTGATGAAATCGAAGTACCGGCACTAAAAAGTAATAAAAACGTGCATTTGAATTAATAATTTGTCATATTGATTGGCAAAAAGGTTTTTGATTCCATTTCTCAGCTTGTGTGCTTGCTTCGTTAGGAAAAAACCTCGCAACCAAGCAGGCATACCGTTAGACAGGTATAGTGTCCTATAGAGAGCAGAATACCGTAACAATTCACATCAGCCCCCAGGATACACCTTAGAGGCTTTCATAGTTTCAATGTTAATATTATAAAAGGAGGGTAATTGATTGACAGCTGCTGTTAAAACAAATGATAGCATAATGAAAAGAACAGATGTTTAATCTACATATTTTTACACAAATTATTGGTTCCAAATCAACCGAAATTGCTCTCGTTCACGATCATCCACCCCAAAGACGTTTGTTTACGTTTTTGTCTATCACGTGACAAATGTCAGAGAAAAGGTGTCTGGAATATTTTCACGTGGTAGGCAAAAATGTAAACAAAACCTCTTGCGGTGGATGCTTCGGAACGAGCACATTTTTGTTGAATTTCGACTAGTCAGCGAGCTCTAGTAAAACCATCACGTTAATTTTGGCCTGCCTAATCACAATACAGTATTGTGCATTATATTCCTCGTTAGACTAGAACAAATCCTATGGTAACCAGTGGTAAATCAATTCAAAGATTTTATGCCATGGGGATTTTTAAGTAAATAGGCCTAACAACCTATTAATAAATCATAAGAAAATGGAAGTACATGCGAAATTTTGAAAACAATTGATAAATATAACCGAGAATTTGTTTGGTACTTACGGTACCAAATACACAATAGAGATCCATAGTAATCCGATAGTTTCACTGATGAATCAAACGCCCTACCTATAGACTCTGGTACACACTGACTAGCCCATTTAATTAACAAATTGACATAGGCCATGTCAATCACCGCAACGTTGCCTTGTGGCTAAACGGCAAACCAGGTCATTGAAGTGATCATTACATTGCGATGTCGGTACATTACTCTAACAACCGTGTACATTGTTGTTTCCATCGAAATACCGCATCCAAGCCACTGCGCTTTTAATAAAATAATGAAATTTCTCTCTCCACTTGTCTGCTATTTCAAGGTTTTACACAGTAGGAAAATCAAATTGCTTTTATTCTTTTCTTTTCAGCAATTTGGATGAGCGCTGGGTTTTATGTGGTGGCATTTTCCTTTCCAATATAGGTTTTCGTTTTGTTGTTTCATTTGTAATTTTTTAACATTATATTTTTAAAATGCTTGCAGTTTAAATAATGTACCTAATTAAAAATAATCATAAGAACCGCTATAAAAACTTTTGAGTTGGCGAATTGTTAGTTATTTGATTCGAGGCAATATTTTTCTTTACTGTAATCTCTCTTGATAAACCTATTGAAATAAATATTTATCATTGTACTGTATTTGACCACATGTTTTTCGTGATGGTTTCAGATTTTTTTTCCAATTGCGCCTATACTTTCAAATGTTTTATGAACTGCAGAGTATTTAATTTTCATTAGTTTTTATCACATTTTGTGGTTACTGAGACTTCATAAAAAAGTATTCGAGATGAATGTTTTTCGTGAAATCTATATTTTTTATAAAAAGAGGATGTTTGTATAGGCTAATATGTAAAGTATGTATGTATGTACCTGTATATATATAACTAAATATTTTTATTTATTTATTGTTCATCGATGGACCCGGAAAACACTGGACTGTTTGCCATAAGACTTGGTATACATATATGGAAAATTTAATTCGGTAAGTTTGTAAGCCATTAGCTTTTTAAAAGTCCCAGTTCCGTCACAATGTCCAAGGTTTTTATTTGGATTTTTTTTATCTACATGAACATAAGAGATGGAATATATTTCTTAAAAAAATAAATAACATGCGTTTTAAGTAGCCTACCTCCCAGCTGTTAGCCGTTTAGCATAAAACTATCCTAGATACAGTGAAAAAAAAAACAACTTTAAGCTATTACCATAGATGAAATATAATACAGATTTATATTATATATTTACGTATATATACATTTACGTATATATACATTTACGTATATATATATTTACGTAAATATATACGTATAATATATTTTGTATTATATTTCATCTATGCTATTACCTTCCATTCGGGCATGTATTTACAGTACATAATCCGTATAAAAATTACACACATCCCGTATGAAGAACGGGAAAACCGCTAGTATCCCATAAATTTATTAATCGCTTAACTCATTAAAAACGCATTCACAAAGATGAATTTTATTCGTATGAATATAAAATGATGAATATAAGAAAACATAATAAAAATAATTTGTTGTCGGTTTTTGTCTAAGCTGTGTTTGCTCATTTCATGCTCTAAACATAAATATAAACTAAGTTATTTTTACCTGGAGACAAAGTAGAGCGATGATAACAACGCCAATTAGTTTGTAGAGATACAGTTCGTTAAAATCAATTGGCAAGGTTAACTACTGAACATGCAAATTGATTATTCAGGTATGCGCAGTATGAAGCTGTCTTTTCAACGACATTATTTGAATCACAAGCGTTGTTCATAAATCTGTGTTACAGAACATTTTATTATTTTAGGGAACATTTTTAAATACGATTTTTAACTCTTTTGTAAACAAAATATTTAAAAAGTATGTAAAACCCGATTGAATTAGGACTACTGAATTAATTTTGTAATACAATGGAATTTACTACATCAGAATAGTTATTAAGAGAACGCCAAATTTAAAATTGATTAGTAGTCGATAGAATCCAACCAGTGTTAACAAATGCTTTTAGTGGAAGAGATAGGGCTAAAGATTGATGTCTTGGCAATGTTATCTGCATCTCTCGCAGTTCCCTCCGTTCTTACATTTAAAATTTTACCTTTAAAGATATACTTAGTTAATACTTTGTAGAAGTAATTTGCATAATTTATTTTTATAATTTTTTAAAGAATTTTTACTTTTACTACATTATATGACACAACTTAATTCTCAAGAAACATTGTAACTTAAAAACGAAGGTGTCAGGGGGAAAATTAACGTACGATTTTTAGGCTTTAAAAATTATATAAATAAAATTATTGTACTTTGGGCGTTAAACTGTTTTTAAGAGATTTTTAATGATTGCTAATTGTTATTGGTTTAAAAATATAATTCCTGCGAGTTTGATTAATGCAAGCCAAGACATGCAAAACTGTTTTCTATGAACCACACGGTTTTATAAATTAATTTTGTGTTATAGAGAAACTAGCTATTAGCCTTCAAGATTACGTTTTAGGTTGTGAATGTGTTATTTCATAATTTTAAAGGGTAAAACGGTGGGGTTAGATTAGGTCATCGCAGAAGAATCATTGTAGTAATAAATAGCCAAAAAGGTAAGAAAATTATTAAAATGAGTTGTTTTAATTTTTTATGGAGTGATTATGTTTATGCAATAATTGTTTTAATTTGTTACCTTTTAAAGTCAGCCAACTTAGAGATTATGACAGTGATGTTACAGATTTTACAAAAATAAATCATAGCATTTTTTTGTTATATATGCTCACAAACATTATTTGAATAAATTAAATCAAATCAAGTAAGTGTTTTTAATTTTTCAATAACACTTGTGTACAAAAGAAACACTCTACTAAAAATAGATATTCTACAAAAAAAATAATAAAAACTACCAACAATAATATACAAAATTAAGCTATTAAATTATGCCTTATAAATTTCTTTTCCCAGACAATTTTTACAAAATTGAGGCACGAGTGAAGGTATGGCAAGGTTGGCAGAGCACTGAGCTATGATCAATACAAACTTCTCGCAGCTCTCCCCTCTCGCTCTCTCGCTCTCTCGCCCCCCCCCTCTCTCTCATGCCCCCTCCAAACACCACTCTACCCCCTGCAATCCTCACAGACATATTGAACATCAATGTTTATTGAAACGGTTTTGCTATTGACCTTGGAGTGCCAGTGACAAGATAAAAAGATCTTTTGATACGCTTTTGTTCTTTAATGTTGGTTTTAACTGTATACTGAATTTCCGTAACCTTTTAACCTAAACCTCAATTCTCATAGACGCATGAATGATAATTTCATAGTAAAAATATTTTTAGACCATTTTAAGTTAATATAACACGACTTATTTACTAATAATTATCGACAGACAAAATCGGGCGTGATGGCAGAAGCGTTAAAACCTCTGGTCGCCTTGCGCCTTTTACCCCCGAGACTAGTAAAGGTAAATGTGAGTTTTATAGGAAAGATATTTTAGTCACACCTTATATCGCATTTGTATCGGCTATAAAAATATCGTTCTAAGAAATTTATTGAAAATATAACTCAACTCATTTGGGTAGACCTAAACAAGTATAGAATGGCCTACAGGTGAAAAATATTGATTATTTTGGTAAGTAACTAGTATAGGCCTAACCCTCGATAGGCTAAAATGCAGTCTTCCGTAAGATTTTACGGAAAAATTGATGGTGTAACAACCAAATAACACCTCTGATTGATGTTACTTCACTCACAATGTTTGTTACCCGTTGTTTGTAGAGATTATTGATATCACCGAATATTTATTACACATTACGTAACACTTTTTACACATGATTGCTATACTTGCACCCAGTTAGTATATTTTTATCGTGCCGAGTCCTACATTTCACCTATACGAATCAGGTCGAACGTGAATATCAAGTATATATTTTATACGATGTTTACGATCCTCCTTGGAAATGCAGGGCCGTAAAATAAGCTTAATGTCCCATCGTCAGCTTGTTGAGGAAACTCTTGTAGTTGATCTTTATGTAGACCTCTACCTACTATTCACCAAACTTGCTCATGCACTTCTTGTTCTTGTTTGATTTTAATTTTTGCTATATTGCCACATGAATGATGTATCATTGCCAAATTTTTGTTTAAAAACATTTATTTATAGATGAAATGACTTTTTATAATGAATGCAGAAAGTTCTGTTTAATGTCATCCATAAATGAATCGAATTACGATTTAAAATCTTAATGAATTTTGGTTTGAAAGTTGTTTTTCTAGTTGATTAGGTAGTACATTAGTTCAAAACCATTTAATAAAATTCTCCCCACGAGGTAGTCTAAGGCTCTCGCGCTTAGTTTTGTCCACCTTGCGAATGCCTCGTCATATAACCGCGGTTCATTGCAGAGCTTTAGTTGTTACTGCTTGCCGACATTGGAATAATTAATTTGCCCCAATCCATAAAGTCCATTGGTATCCGCCCAGTTTGTGGCATCACTAAAGAATATTTCCTTTGAGCTGTTGGCCTTGGTCGGCGTGTCCTAGAGAATGCTGTTTTGCGTGATCGCTGACAGACGTGTAGAGCGAATGGGTACAGTTACGGTATGTTTAACCTTTGTTTTATTTTTTGTTAATTTGTTTTAAAATAAGACATATAGTATTTTAACTTGTTTTTGTTAGGAATTGATAAAGATATATTTTATTTTAATTATTTTTTTAGTTCTAGGCCTACATCTAACATAATTTGTTATCGGGTTAAGTATAAGAACTTGCCATGTGACCCTTACTTTTCCTGTTAAAAAAGAATTTTCCATTTTATTTACTTTTATGTTACTTTCACTTCTTGTTTGATTTGGCTAGAAGATCGCGGTAAAATTTAATTCTTAGTATCCACACTCATTGTTCTCAATAACTAAGTGGTGGGGTTCACCTATATTGTATACAAATTGTATGAACCGTACGTTGGTTGGAATATACTTTTAGACTTTAGAGACTTTAGAGAGTTCATTTAAAACACTGACGCTCTCTGTGGTGCGTATATTAAGGTGAGCTTGACTAAAGGGTGAGTGTGTTGATTGTGATGGTATGTAACTGTCTTTATTTTATACAAATAGTACCAGGGGGACCGAGCTTAAGCTCGGTAAAATTATTAATTTCGTTCTCACACAAAGCTCGTTCGCTTCGCTCACTCGCCAGGCCGAAGGGTGCTGCACTTTTGTATAATTTTCCTAAATTGCAGGTTAAAGATGTAACACATTGGTTTATATCTAAAGTTATCAGCTGATTTTTGTTCAATTAATAAAATCTCCATAAGGATAACATGCGATCTTTGAAGTGCTCTAGCGCGAAAACCGAATTTTTCCCAGACTTGGGACCAGCTCCAATTGATTTCTGGTGGCCAAAACCCCCACATTCAATAAAAAATAAAAAAATCCTTTGAGCGAAAAAAACTTTTGCCCGTGCAAACTGAGCTTGTTTTAGAGTATAAGATAAGATATTCTAACGCCATTATACATATAGACTAATAATCTTATATATAATAAAAGAGTGCATTTAAAGGTCTAGAGAGAGAACTACTGAACGGATCAAGGCCGTTTTGGTGTCAATGGATTTCTTATGACCCCTAGATGATAGGAAAAATATGGTATCCCTAGGAAAATGCCCTATAAAGCCGCAAAATGAAAATTAGACCTTATTTAGACCAATCTAAGACGTGATTTTGTCGATTTGTTTACTGCTCCAGGTGATCCATATCTTACCTTGTAATTAGACACCACTGCTGCTTTACAAAGTATTTTTGTATACAAACAAGACAACTTATCAATTTATTATAATTGACAGATACAAATAAAAACAAGGGCAAGTAATGTTGCAGTGGTTTTTAAAGCAGGAAAATAAATATTTAACATCTGATGCTTTAATAAAATTTGGGTTGCTATACTATAAAAAGAGTTTAATTAACATAGATGATTTAATTTATGTATTTAAACTTACGAGTTAATTATTAATATTTGTTTACACATATGTTTTATATACTATCAACGAATGAGCTTTATGTTTTGAAATATATAAACATAATCTTTAGATCGTAAAATTCTTCCCACCATATTTTAATCCATTGATTTTTGTTATAACTAAGTCATATAATATCCTTATATTCTTATTTTTATCCTTTGAAGGTCGTGTAGGCTTTTGATTCTACATGTTTAACAGTTGGTTTATTGTTCCCACTGATAAAATAGAGTACTAAAATGTGAAAATGTGGAACTATGAACTGGAAGAAATGAGTCTTGAAATGTACAAGAAGAAAGGTACCAAGAATAAGAAAAGGAGATGGAAATATAGTGGAAACAAAAGACGAGAATAAAAATTTTGATTAGTGTTTAGTGAAGGTAAAAAACCTACCCTATACGATTGTCTTAGAGGACAATGCATCAGTAACACTTAGTACACACAGGAATGTACTATAATATTGCGTGAAAAAGTCAGAACTTGAAAGCAAGGTTCAATTAGATGCATAAACACTGTGGAAGAGCCCACAGAATGGTTATCAGTGATGGTGGTGATACCAAAACCTAATTGGGACGTTAGAATCTGTGTGGATCTAACAAAATTGAACAAGAACGTAAGGAGGTAAAAATGCCAGAGGTTGAAGACACACTTATTTAGATTGGTAACAGTATTTTCATTCATTCCATTAGAGTTGTATGGCCAATTAAATTATGGGTATAATTTCGCTCACTCAAAGTCCATCTAATTTGCCAGAATTTGGAATTTGTTTCTGATTTGTAAAAACCTTTAATCATTTTTTTCCCCTCATAGGCCTACTATATTGTAAAACCAATGATAGTAAGTATTATAAACTATTAATGATATACTAGAGATCAAAATCTATTATTAATATTATATAAATAGACGAACATTTTAGTTGATGTGGACCCAAGAAGTTAAAAAAAATTATAACTGAAACATCTGTTCTTCTTTATGTTTTAGCAGTTGTTTTTACAACAGCTGTTTAACGATTCAATCAATTTTTCTTAATCCAAAAGATTAACATTGAAACTTTTAAAGCCTGTGGGGCGTAGCCCTAGAGTCCAACGTAAATTAGAATAGGATTCTGCTCATCAACTTAATACCTTTGTAACGGTATGCGCGGATTTCTCCTACAATGCACATGAGCTGAGAAAAAAGGAGGAAAAGAAACATGCTTGCCTATTATAGAGAACTACGAAATCGCCCATTGGTCGAAATTCGACAAAATATTTATTTGATCTTGAGCTAATTAGTTTTAGAAAAAATTATAGATGGAACAAACTGTTTTTCTTCATTTGCTATAATTTGTTATTAGGTACAACAGCTGTTTCATGATCATTCAATTATCCTCCTACCATAAGATTAACATGAAACTTTTAAAGCCTGTAGGGCGTAGCCTCGGGGGCCGATGTGAACTAAAATACCATTCTGCTCATGCTACCTTTCAAACAATATGCGCGGGTTTCTTTTAGGTTGCTCACAAGCTGAGAATAAAGGAGAAAAAGAAACATCTTTGCCTATTAATATAGAGATAACTGTTCACATTGCTAAATAAATTAAAACATTTTAGTTTTAATACTATGTTGTCTGTGTATTAATAAATTCTGTGACCATTTTAAAACTTAAACATCAAATTCATGAATACTCATCATGAAAATTACCCGTCATTTTTGACGGGCTATTTGCTAGTAATATATAAAACTATCTATTATTTGAATATCCTGATAACTGAAAGATACAATCAATGATATTAAAAACAACAAAATGTGGTTTTATAAGTCAAGTACAGTAGTCAAGCACTTTTGCTCTTGCAAGCAATTCGAAAGACAAACGCCCCTTTCATGCGAGCGAGGAAATATTTTAGCGTAAACAAAGCCTGAGTTCTTGTTTTTGGCTAAGGAAACACATCAGTTCAATGAGGGCTGACAAAATGAATCTTTGCTGGTCTAATTTTTTATAAATGAAACCCTAAAACAATTAAAGACACGTTTAAATAACGTAATAGCATTGACTACATACACTAAAGTGAATAGACTTCTCATTCAATGCTTTTTTGGTTTAGGCCTATACCGAAATTTGGAAGGTTCGTGTTAGGCCTACGGCGCGGCGCCGGCGGCGCGCCAGAGGCGTTGCAGGAGGTGTTGTAATTATTCAGATAGATTTGCAGTGCGGCAAAAACACTTGATCACAATATAAACATAGCCTTCAGTTATAAAATGTTCAATCTTTGTTTTTGAAGAATGGTAATATTGATTTACCTATGTCACTTGCTGTACTTCCGAAGATCGCGCCACCGTAAATTGGTTTTAAACACTTCTATGCTATGAGAAGTCTATTCACGTTAGTGTCAAATAGACAAGTCAGTGGTAATACTAAAATATATTTTGATTCGTTTGTGGTTTTGAGGCCTGTAAAGATTTATTATTTTAACGTTTTTCACCATCATAGGCGTGTCCTATATGTAAAGAATATTTAATCAAAGTACCGGTATAGAAATTCCTGTAATAAAAAAATAAAATAATAATGATAATAAAAATAAAAATAAAAATAAAAATACCTGTATGAACTGAATGTGTTAGAGCAAAATATTTTCACATTAGGCAGCATATAAGAAATTTTCGATCATTTTTCTTCAATATAAAATATGATGAAATAGACGTTATCGTGAATAGAATGTAGTATAATTAATGTTTATGTTCATTATGTAATAAAACTAAATAATGAATAGCAACATGAACGAAGCTATTCTCTATTAATTCACTTGAGTATAAATTTGGATTTAATCAGAGAGCAGTTTCAAGAGCGAAGATGAAAGACATTCTGGCAGCTCATTGTACACTTGTAGGGCCTCGGGGCCTCGTTTGACACAGGGTTGTAGGTCTGCCACTACAATACCCTCTGACATCACTACCACCACCACCACCGTTATACCTGTTAACTGTCGAGGTTTAATTACTGCAACATTATCTTATACTCTAAAACAAGCTCCGTTTGTACGGGCAAACTTTTTTTCGCTCCAAGGATTTTTAATTTTTGGTTGATTATGGGAGTTTTGGCCACCAGGAATCGATTGGTGTTGGTCCCATAGCTGGCAAAAATCCGGTTTTCGCGCTAGAGCCCTTCAAAGTTCCCATGTTATCCTTATGGAGGTTTTTAAATTGAACAAAAATCATCTGATTTTAAACGATAGCTGATTTTCTTTCAGCTGAAAGAAAAATTATACCAAAGTGCAGCACCCTTCGGCCTGGCGAGTGAGCGAAGCCAACAAGCTCGTCTAAAAAATTAAGAGGGCGAGTGAGCGGAGCGAACGAGCTTTGCGTGAGAATGAAAGTAAGGTAACAATTTTACCGAGCTTAAGCTCGGTCTCCCTGGTACTTATTATTTATTCAAGCTCTTTAAGTGATATAATAAGTTTTCCTCAGTCTAATAAAACATTGTTATTGTTGGCATAATTTTAAGACGTATTAAAAGTAATCCACCAAATAAGACGAGTTTAGTGTTCTTAACCTGGTTTCCTTTATTCTTCAGTCATTAAGTAAATTGAGTAAACGAAGTAACTGATACTGTTAGAATGAAATCCCCGGAACGATTTACTTATAAAACATCTCCTCGAAATAAAACAGTTCTGTCAACGTAAGTGCATTTTATTTTGGGTAACAGAGTTAACAATTAGAATTTTCAAAGATTAAAACAATTGAATTTAACCGTCTATGTCGAGTTTTAAATCATGAATTTTCTTGTGTCAATCATACCTTTTACAATATAATAGAACGATTTGTTTCGCAAAAATGTGAAATATTGGTAGGGCCAGCTGGGTTTTATTGAATGGTTAAGAAAAAAATGACACAGGCATTATCTATATATTAATACGCAAGCATGATTCATTTCCTCCTTTTCTCTGCTCTTGTGCATCGTAGGATAAATCCAAGCACAGTATCTAGAATATATAAGCATACCGTTAGAAAGGTATAGTCATGTAGATGAGCAGAATCACACTCTAATTCACATCGGACTCCAGGGCTACGCCCTACAGGCTTTCAAAGTTCCAATGTTAATCTTATGGAGAAAGAAGAATTGAATTAATCATTGGACAGCTGTTGTAAAAGCAACTGTTAGAAAATTAGAAAGAACAGATGTTTTAGTTGTAAAATGTTTTCAAGCTTCTTGGGGCAGATCAACTCAAATTTTGATAGAATTTCGATCAGGAGGCGATCTCTAGTTTTATTAAAAACGCTAAGGCCTACATTATAAACATGTATTAAATTCAATACAGATTGCAGAATCAACTCTCGATTCAATTAATTCTCACCTAGCATAGATCGCGTGACTAAGGATGGTTACGGTAATCTTAAGTTGAATGACCTTTGGAATCTTTGTGAGAGAAATGATGTTTCCACATTCACACAGAATAATAACTTAGAAACTTGAGCGTCATATATTTTTTTACTAATGTGTTTTATAAAATGATAGGTATATTATTAACAGGTAAATAGTAATCTTTGCAACATTATTTATGTTTTATATATTATCTTGCAAACAAAGTTACAAAATATAATACTTTACCCTTCAATAACTGTGGAATTGGAAAGAAGTTCGAATGTGCGTTCCTTTGCCACGAAGCCTTTACCAACACGTCTCTGGTTTCTAAAACCAATGAATCACAAAGCCTTTGTCTGCACTGATATTACACACCTTTTTCTACTTCCCTTTGTCAAAAAATAGGATAACATTCGTAGATTGTTCTGTCAATGTATATCTTTTGAACACACCCAAAACCCATAGGCCTTATGATTGTAATTGAATTTAAAATATAATTTGTCAATTAAAAGGGCTAACGTTAAAATGAGTTATTAATATTATTTCTGAAGTAATTTTGAATTAAGTTAATTATAGCTAATATACAAACCCAAAGTTTAACTAAGATGATAAATATAATATATATTATATATTTTAGTCTGAGCACTTGCCATGGGGTGTTTAACAAGTGTTGATAAATCGGATTTAGTTTACTAGTGAATTATTAACCCTATTTAAGTTGGAAAATGGGTATGTTGCAAAAATAATACTAAATAAGATTTATATAATTTGTGACTAAAAGATTTTTTTTAATGCCGATGGTTTTACAGCTGAACTTTTTTTTGTATCACAACAAAATTAAGTTGTCTTTCAAAACGCTGCCATTTTACAGCCTTGTACGAAATATAAAATATATAAACACGCATAATATAAATAGTTAAAAATTGACAATTTTTCATTACGCGATTTCATGCTATCTTCAAAATAATACAATCCTTTTATTTCGTTTTTGATGCATCCATGACGTTTTTGTTGTAAGTGACACCTGTTACAAAATGAAAAGTTGAACTTTACATTCAATTAATTATACTATTATCAAACACATTCACACCCAATGAAGAACGCCATTTGAGCGACTAATAAATTAATTGAAGCAGGCAATTCAATTCCCACTGCAGCTGGGCGTGTGGTTGAAGCCCCGGGGGGAAGGGGGGGGAGGCACTTTTGCTGTTTCTCGCACTACGCTCCGAGTTTCAGTCAGGTTTCAATGACCTTGACAACTTGGAGCGAAATTAGACGAGAAACAGCAAAAGTGCCGAGGGAACTCAAAGTTTGCAACGTGACTCTGCCTAAACCGTCATGTGACACCGCTCGAGTGACCTTGAACCGATACAACTCCCGCGTTTCACCATTACTGCAACCGCGATGCGCACCCCACGACAGCCACCGAGCGACTGACTGTCCAGCCCCGCGCACTCTAGGTATATGGGAAGTGGTGGGGGAACTGTGATGACCTCGGGAAACTTGAAAATGTCAAGCTAGGTAGCACCGTTTTGGTGCTACCTTAAATTTACATGTTAAAGTGTGATGACCTTGAGGTTGACTGTGAACCTGGGACTTAGGATTGTCTTTAACAGCTTGACGTTTTTGCCAGAGTTTAAGTGTGGTGACCTTGAACTGGTTAAAATCAAAACTGCACAGCAGACTGCACAACACGGATGTGCACACTACGACAGCCGCCGAGCGACTGACCTCCGGGCCCTGCGTACTCTAGATATATGGGGAAGTGGTGGGGGAAATTTCAAGGTCATTCAAACGGAGTTTTAAAAAAGTCAAAGAGTAGAAAGACTACTCTTGTGAGTCTATAGCGATTTCATTGATAGTGAGTGCTTCTGTATGCCAAGTTGATCTGTATTGACACGCTCCTAAATAATGTTTGCAAAAACCTGCAAAATGATTGTTGCACAATTTGCAGCCAGTTAGCTGTTTTAGTTTGAATTCAATGCAACGTTCAGGGCAACAAGTGTACTTATGCCCTCTCATTTGGTACACATGGAATGTCTTCAACTTCGGTTTCGGCTTCTTCCAAGACTTGCACTTACACATGCACTGACCAAAAGCTTCACATGTTCTACAAGCCAGGCCATCCACCACATCAATGCCATTCGGCCATGAAAAACATTTCTGTTCGCAACAGTAGTTGAGTTGACTCTCCATGTTGCTGCGGTGAAGGTGCGCGATGAAATGATGCTGTAGTCAGTGAGAGTGCACCTTAAATAAACTCAGTGGAGGGGGAAAGGTCAAGGTCATTCAAACGGAGTTTTAAAAAAGATGACTAGTCGTCCTCCTCGTCCGTCGTACTTGGAGAGCTGTCAGACGAAGAGCCCCGCGCAGGTGCTCTCCAGATGAAATGTATATCTATTTGAAAGCGCAGGCCTGGATCTTGTACCATCAACTCCTTTAATCTATTACATACCAATTCCACTTTGTACACATTGTTAATAATCAACACCCAAGGCTTCGGCTGAACATAACGTGTAGTTGAGTCAGCCTCGCAGACAGTTACACCTTCCGGTGATATTGGAGTGTATAAATGTGTAAAATCTCGTTGCTGAGGCTGGCTTGAAGTTGAAGGTTCTGTGCCGACCCTGGTTGCATCAAAATTCAAATCCATTCTACATTCAAGAGGTCCAGGGTTCCCGTTGAATACATTGAGTAATTTTGTGATACAAGACTTCCACTTCTGTCGCATCCTGTAAATGAACAGTCCACCGCAAGGGAAATGCTTCGTCCGTAGTGGAGTCAACTTGAGAAAGAGTTCCTTCCGCCATGGCAGCCAAGCAAGGAATGAGGTGAGCTGCAGTCAGTTGTAACATTATTGAAAAGTAGAGGGAGAAATTTCAAGGTCATTTAAATTGGGTTTTAAAAAAGGAAGGAGTGGAGGGGGAAAGTTCAAGGTCATCCAAATGGAGTTTTAAAAAAGGAAAACCTAGAAAGTAACATTGAAATCTTCCAACTGATGGTGGCGAGCGTTTTCTTCTGCAACCTTGCCGACGCATGTAACTATGCCGTACAGTATGAACAGTACAACCATGATAAGGCCGAACAACAAAAGATAGCCGTTTACTATCATGATATTTTCTGAGTGGATCTGCTTTCTTCTTATCGCCCTCTCTTGCATCCTCTTCTCTAACTCGTGTACGAAGTCACAGCATGCGTGAGGACATCTTTCATCTGTTGGTAGGTTAGCCATTGTTGATGTTGTAGGTTTGGCCGTTGAAGAAGGAATGAGGTATCTAATTATGTTGTCTCATGTATATCAACAGTGAAGTGGTGGGGGTAGCGAATCAGTGGAGGGGGAAGTTTCAAGGTCATTCAAATTGTGTTTTAAAAAAAACCCTATCTTGTTACTGAGCATATATGTCAGTAACAAGATAGGTGGCTTTGCTCTTTTTACTTCTTTAATATAATAAAGAAATAAACATATTCTACAATTGTAAGGACAAGGAAGACAACCGCTAGTCAGCTGAAGTAATCCAAGTTGTCTGGTTCGGTCTTCATCGACGCCGGTGAGGAAGCTGTCGTTGAAGAGGAATGTCCAGGCTCTTCCTTCGGCTGCCGAAGATTCCGTATATTGCAAGCGTAGACTTGCACGTTTATACGGTAGCCTCTTGCCACCATCAGCTGCAACTCCTTGTACAAGTCGTTCAGCTCCTGTTGCGTTTTGATCGTCACCTCCTCATAGCTGGCACAGCTTACGTTCAGAGACATACTGATGTTGTTCGGTTGGCTGCTGGAGTTGAAATGAAGACGAGGCACAGCACTTGGAGGTATATGAAAAAGTGGTGGGGGTGTTTTGCATTCAAGCAGGTTTGACTTGTAGCGTGGTGGTGGGGGTAACTGTGAAATGCAAAGGTCAAAGGTCAAGGTCACCCGCGAAGTTTAAAAAAAATGCAACATATCAATATGTGACAAACTTCACATATTGATATGTTGCATTTTTCGTCTTTTTGTATTCTTTTTTGTCTTTTATGGTTTATTTATTTATAAAACATTACAATAACATATGTACAACAGTAAAACTTAAATCTAACACTGCTGCTTGTCGGCGATGTGGATGGTCAACTCGGTGGAATTGCTACCCGTGCAACCGTGGGAAACCAGGTAGAGACAGCCGGGTTGGATGGAGCGCAGATCCTCGTTCTGGAGGAGATGGACGAACCGTTTCGGCAGGTAGACTTGGAACTTGGGCTCATCCCCCGGAGTGAATGGTGCCTCGCTAAGACTGCAGCAGATGGCCTCTCCAACTGTAGTCTCCATCTTCTTCATGGCGTGGATAATGTAGTGCTTCTCGTCTTTAAGTTCGGAACACTTCTTGACGGGTAGTATGGTAGATTTGGAGTGAGCATTGAACTGCTCAACCAAAGTTTGCAGGAACTGGTGAGATGCCATGGTCAAGTTATAGATCGTCTTCTTCGTCTTCTTGCTGGGAGATGTTGTCGTCTCGGAATCTCGAGTAATACTCATGCCAGGTCCCGGTCTGCTCCTCACTTATATAACCCCCGTTACCCCCACCACTCCCCATTTCCCCACTTTGAAGGTAAGATGCGAGTTTATAGGCGTTTTTTAAAGCGCAATTTCTATCTTTTTCATGTTCTGGACTTTTAGTACAAATACAAACATTTTCCATCGTATACTTGTAGTTTTTATCCAAATCCACATCATTAACCGGAACATGAGTAAATCCTTCGATCCATCTTTTCTTTTCCAGCCCCTTTGTGTAAATATTGGTAAACTTGTCTGAAAAGTGATGCATAATGTGATACAAGTCCGTGTAACTTGTAAAACCATCATACCAATCGATATGATGGAAGTGTTTTGAAATCCATCTGTTGGTAGTAGCGGCTTTACTGGTTAAAGATGAATAAGAACATGGTGGTTTAAATAAAAACGAATAAGGAACACTTGTATTGATGTCGAAAAACACAAGTTCTTTTATGATAAATCTATCATCATTACCCCGAAACGCTTGGAACTCAATTATACCAGGTTTGGACTTTACTTGTTCTTCTTCCTTGTCCATTGCGAAGATCACTCGTCTGCTCATGACGAAGTCCAAAGGTCAACTGATTTCCACACCACGGTAGGTACGACTTTTATACCCGGCCGTACAGTTGTTGGCGCGTTGGTGTATATTTAACGTGGGCACCGTCCCCGGTAGGCCTAACCCCACAAAGTGTTTGATATTGTTTTAAAAATTAACCATTGCTGTGTAGTTAATTGTCATTTAGGTTTCCATCTTTACATTTTCCTTGTTTTCATTTTCATCACTAACACTTGATTCTTCTCCTCCTTCTTCTTCCTCTTTTTCACGTTTTACTGATTTCTTATGTAGTTGAGCGTACTTTTCCAATTGTCTCCACATTTGTACTTCATGAGGAACCCTATTGCATATAGAAGTATCTACAGGTCCGTACAATATAGGTGCGTCCGGTTGTTTGTCCAAAGTGTCTTCCAGATAATCTTTAATAATTGAACTTGAAAACACCAGTTGTCTCAAGTACCTCGTTATTGGTTCAGTTGCAAAAGTTAGAATAAAAAACTCTTCTCGATTAAGTTGAATCTTGTTATCATGTCTTGTTGTGTCTCTAAACCGCAACTGATGATCACCACGATGTTTAACAATATCGATTTCCACATTTGAATCCAAAAGGCCTACTCTTGTCTTTCTTCCAAACATGTTACTACTTAAATAGCATTCTAGCAGATGCAAGTGTTTCATAAACGATTCCCAAGCAGTGTCCGTAAACAAAATCATTTTGGGTCCATGAGTTAAAATTACAGTAGGGGAATAATCTGTAGATTTCATAACACCGATTAAAACACTTTTGTCCAAACTGGAAGAGATTGGGTAAAATATTCGCAAGAATACCTCACTTAATATGTTAGGAGAAATATTATCTTCAATATCCCTTTTCCTCTTGTGTGCGTTCTTTCTTCTTTTACCTTTTTCCTCAATATTATTACTGGCGTGGAGTTGTCCGCAAGCGTTGTGTTCATCTCCCTCCGGTTGACCTTGAAGATCTAAAAAGTCGGATATCTCCTTCTCAATATCTACTACATTTTCTTGTGTACCACTAGGAGAAGCCATATTGAATAAGATGCTACCCATACAACAACAGGCAACAAACTGATGAGGAGCGAGCTGAACGCTCTGCTTTTATACTCGCGGAATTCATTGGAATGTAGGAAAACCGGTCTTTTACAATACATTTTTAACAATTCCAGTTAAAGGTGTGTATGTTACGATTTTATCATGTAGAATTAAACAGTATGCAGTTGTATTAGCCGATATAGGCGCGTTGAATTCCATTTCTATTTTTATATCTACACTTGATGATTTTACCGATTCATTTTGTTTAGAACAATCGATTACAACTATAGGGTAACCATCTAAGTATTTTTCTGGTGATAGTAAAGGTGCATTCGTTTTACCATAATATGAACTTTGGAATCTTGCATACATATCGTACAATATGCTGTACTTTTTATTAGCGAATGACACATTTAAATTATCGTATGGAAAAAATTGTGAATTTAAATAAACTTTAATATTTTTCAAGTTGCAATGATCAAATTGGCCTGCATGTTTGGTGATGGTGTCTCTTCTGCCTGTTTGTAAACCAAATATAATATACCTGGCTCGTTCCACATAATTAGATGTTTTAACTGTCCAAGTGTGTCGATCCGTAGTTGGCAAGCTGGGATGTTCATGAAATTCCCAACTTCTAAAAGGAATTACAATATCACGATCAGCCTTTAACTTTCTTAATAGTAGCATTCTATGCTCGTCAGCTAATTTTACATGTGGAACTCTCCATACAATTTTGTCTAATGTTAATTTCCATTCTAAAGTTGCATCTGTTGTACCGTCTGGAGCTTTAATAATATCTTTATCGTTTGAAGATCTCAACAAAACTAATTCTTGTTTAACGTTTAATATTATTTTCCTATAATCTTCAGCAAAACCAAGCAACAAACGTAACGGAATATGAAAATCAAAATTTCCATTTGTATCTGGAGTGATTGTGTCTTTTGTAGGTAAAACCCATCCTGCAGGTTGTATTAAATTGGTTTCATTAGGTGATATAGATGTTAATCCCTTTAAAGTTGTTGCAATACCTACTTTTTTAGTAGAATCAACTGTTACACCTGATATTTCATATCTAATTTCATCAAACAGGAAAGCCATGGGATTATTTATAAATGGAACTGTTGTACCAGTAGTAGTACCATCCTTTTTAGTAACTTTTCCTTCAATATACAAGTAACTTTCACATGGTAGTGTGTAAATGTCTTGATTTTGTATGGGAATACGAATTTCATCGTTATTGTTTAATTTTGATGAAGTGTAAGGGTTGTGGGTGTGATATTCTTTTTCCCATAGGGTTTCGTCGAATGTTGGACCCTGCGCTATATCCAGTATATCCATAATCGGTTGATTGTAATCCAATTCTCTCTAAGAAACGGATGTTCTCGCGTGTTAACTCCTCCACAGCTGAAGAGCTACTAATGCGGTTTCCCGTAGGTTGTTCGCTTTTAAATATTAAACCCATGATTTTGTATTAAAGTGTCGATTTTAAATGTAATCTAACCGTAATAGGCTCTTCTCGGAAATCTATCAAGTTACCGTCTTGATCCAATACGTTCAACACGATGTCTGAAATGAAAGTGGTGTTCAACGGTAGATATACCAGGTTTTGTGGCTTTTCAACAATTTTAAATCCAGGTGGCACACTGGGGTAAAAAGTATGTATTATATGAGTATTTGCTCCATCTCTGTAAGCTCCTTGTATAATGTTACAAGTTATGTCTATACTATTGACTTTTAATATTGTTACAGTTTGTTTACCAGAATGTGTTTTATTTGGTTCTAAAATTGCTCCATCTTTGGGAAATCCTAATAAATCACCAATTGAGTCTGACTTACTGAAATCTATATAATATTTTGAAGTAAGCTCAGCTTTCATTGTATTGTTATTACCTTTTAGCGTTATATTGTCTTTTCCCATTTTATTTTGCAAAAATTCATTAATATGATCAATTTCATAAGAACCTGTGGGTAGAGTGCAAACTTCCAAGTCTGTAAACTTCCCACTGGCATCTTTTCCTTTATAATAATGCAATAAGTTATTTTTACCTTCCGTAACATTGGGAATAGAGTTGTAAGTTGTAAAATCCAACAGTGCTGCCTCCCAAAATCTTCCTTTTTGCAAGCGTAACGCTGGAAAAAGGATACTTCGTAAAGTGGACGATTTTCCTGTTAATGATACCGTATAGGAAGACATCTCAATAGTGACTGATACTTTTAGCTAGGAATTCCAAACATAAATGGCCGCATATTGAAGTATTATCAGGTTGTTCTCTTTTATAGTTGTAATATATGTTTTTAGCAGATTTAAAGTAATGTTCAAGTTCTTTAGGTGGTGGCAAATTTCCAAAACTATCAAAATAATATACATTACTATTTAGTTTCTTATAACACACCCAATGGGTGCCGGACCCTTCAGTATTATCCAAATTTACGATTCCAGTCTCATTTTTACATATTTTCTTTGGTAAATTGTCTTTCATAAATACTCCGCGGAAAAATGGTATTTTTAAACAGGAAATATATTTAAATAATTCAACATTAGTCAACGCTTTATGTGGTATAACCAATTGATTTCTTTTATTTAATATGCACGATACGGTCTTAGGTATAGACCAGCCCCGTTTTTTACCATTGACCATATTATCGGTTTTTTGTTATTTTTCCTCGGAGAACGTCTTTTTAGTCTAATATTACCACCATGTTTCTTCATGGTTGATCCTTTTTTATTCCTACCCCTCCTTTTTCCACCTCCTACCGCTGTTTTAGCCTTCATACCTGCTGTTACCGCTAAAGCTGCTGCTTTTTCTGCAATACTAGCGTCACTAGACTTTACTCGTTGCCAAGCTATATTCGCTAGCTTTTTATCAGCTATTGACCTATTCTTTGAATCGGTAAACGTGGAATATGCGATATCGTGTTCTTTACAAGCCTGATCTAACTTATTTATGCCTGGATCGCCTCTTTCCAGTCGTTTTTTCAATTTAGTTCCTGGTCCGCAATACTGATAACCTCCCGGTATGTGAAATTCGTATGGTAAAGCGTCTATTGCTCTATTTACGACAGATCCTACTGGAATACGATTTAAAGCTTTACTTAACAGAGAAACCGCTGTGGACGTGATACCGCCTCCTTTCCGTATAGTGTCTCGATATGGACTGGTGTAATGAAACGCCATGATTGTCTTTTATATTCGAAAAGCGTAACCTATGTGTTACCTCTATGACAGGTTGCACATAAATGATGTAATTTATGGTGTTATTTAATTAAATATCAAAAGTACCCCAATCTGTTGATCTAAACTTTTGTGTATTATGATTAAAAAAGTATTTATAAAGAATTTCTTGTTTAATCCATGCACTTCTCATTTTTTCATCAATAGGTTTATGTTGTCCGGCTGCAATATAATTATGCATATCAAATAATAAATTACCTATTACTTTAACAAGAAAATTAACAGTTACAGCGTTATCAGCATAATCAGGGTCTGCAACATTTGTTAATCGTTTGTTATCACAATTCCACCATTGTTTTCCAGTTGGCTCTAATTGTATTATCTGTTCATAAGTAACAGCATCATCAGGCTTTTCACCAATACCTAAATTTGTCAATGACTTTCCTTTACCATCCCAAACACTATTGTTTTCTTCAAGTAAAGTAAACTTTTTATTTCCCTGTACAAATACATCTCCTTGTCGTGTTACTACTTGGTCTTGTTTCACAAAACCAGATGTTTCTTGTTTTATAGTTTCCTTTATTTGCCCCACCGTTGCACCATCTGATGGTGCAGAACCATCTTTTACATTCGCTAAACAATTACCAAAGCAATCAATAATTCCTACATCACGTGTAATACAATGATCTTTGATGTATTTTAAATTTACAGCATCATTTTCATTCTTTGGATAACCTATATCGTTAATAACAAATTTATAAAAAGAAAACCCATCTTTTGTCTTTTCAGGTATTATAGAATGTAAATAGCGTCTATTTATGCTGTCTTTTTCATCTACAGGGTCTGCTACGTTAGATATACGTCGATTTTCAGCATTATACGTTTTTCCATCGAATTTTAACGTATTTTTCAATTCCGATGATAAATAACCTCTGTTTATTGCATCAGCGTTTTGATTTGGCTTACCGACGTTGGAAATTCTATGATTACCCGCGTTATATGTGTTTTTGTCTAGTTTCAGTGTTGGTAATATCTCTTTTTTTAATACTTTTAAATTTATTGCATCATTTTCATCTGTGGGATCATTAATGTTTTTTAACCGTTTATTACTAATATCATAATCTCCATCAGGTGTTTGTGGTAAGCCAGCACCTCTTTTTAAAGTATTAAAGTAATATAATCCATCCGAGGAATATCGTCCGAACTTGTCAACACTCATGGTGCAACTGAATAACATTCTAGAGTGTAACCCATTTTTATAATATTAGTCTCGATTTCTAACCCGTATCAGTTTTTATACAAATTCTTAGTCTTTATCAGTTACATTTTCATCGCTCCCGGGACATTTAAAATATTTAAAATTTCCACTAACTAATGCTCCGTCTGATTCATTTCGAAACACATGATTTTTATGAATAAATTGTTCACCAGACAATTTTCTAAATCCGCTAAATGAATTTGGATCTGCAATTAATATATTTTGATAATCATTTACATCCATTAATTTAAATCTTTGCTTATTATAAATAAACTCTTTATTTGCACTGTCATATTGTAATGTTTGTCCTACAGTTGCAGCATCATTTGGATCTCTTCCATTATGCAAGTCTTTTATTACTTTATTTTTACATGTAAAAAATCTAAAAGAATGATCTGGATCTAGATGTACGGTTTGTGATAAAGCAGCTGCATCTTGAGCAGTATAACCCAATCTCATATTTGATAACCCTTTACCCATGCAATCCCAAGCATTATTTTTGTATGTTAATAAATTAAATTTTTCATTACCTTGAACAAATTCATCCCCTTGCTTTGATACTACTTGATCTTGTTTTACAAAAGAGGTTGTTTCTTGTTTTAAGGTTTCCATCATTTGACCCACTGTTGCACCATCTGATGGTGCCGAACCATCTTTAACATTCGCTAAACAATTACCTAGACAATCAATAACTCCTACATCACGTGTAATACAATGATCTTTTATATATTTTAAATTTACAGCATCATTTTCATTTTTCGGATAACCTATATCGTTAATAACAAATTTATAAAAAGAAAAACCATCTTTTGTCTTTTCAGGTATTAATGAATGTAAATAGCGTCTATTTACGCTGTCTTTTGCATCTTTAAGATCATCTACGTTGGATATACGTTTATTTTCAGCAGTATACGTTTTTCCATTGAATTTTAACGTATTTTTTAATTCTGATGATAAATAACCTTTGTTTATTGCATCAGCGTTTTGATTTGGCTTACCAACATTGACAATTCTATGATTACCTGCGTCATATGTGTTTTTCTGTAGTCTTAATGTTGGTGATATATTTTCTTTTAATACTTTTAAATTTATTGCATCGTTTTCATCTGTGGGATCTTTTATGTTTTTTAACCTTTTATTAGTTATATCATAATCTCCATCAGGTGTTTGTGGTAAACCAGCACCTCTTTTTAAATTATTTGCGTAATATAACCCATCCGAGGAGTAACGTCCGAACTTGTCGACACTCATGATGCAACTGAATAGTAATCTAGGGAGTAACGCATTTTTATGAGATTACCCCACGGTTTCGGAGTTCATCCACTAAAGCCACCCATTCGTTTTCCAATCCAGTATGACCCGCTTCTTTAGCTTCATGTATTAGTTTCATTCTATCCACCAATTTATTGATATTATTGTAATAAATCACATTTGTGTTATATAGTTTCTTCATTAAACCTGTACCCGTAACGGACTTACTTCTTTTTCTTCGTTCCTGAGCACTTACATCCAAAGTGGATGCCATAAATCTTCGTTTTACAGGTTTTCTTTGTGTTAACGGCATTGTTTGTCTTCTAGTTGGTATTAACTTGGATACAAATTCTTTATATTTTAAAGACTTAGATCTAAAAGGAGGCTGGTCAGGTAAATACTTTCTCCTATATGCATTTGTCTGTTCCAAAATATTTTTATATGCTTCCATGTCTTTTTCTTTCACTAACGATACTGAAGGCTTATTTTCAAATAATAATTCAAATAATCCTTTTGTGCCCTTATACCTTTGATCACCAATGACAATATTATCATGTTCGTCAACGTTTAACGGGCTATTACCTATCATTAAACCATCTTTTGTTAATCTCGCTCCATAACTATGGTAATTCTTATTAGGAATTGTTCCGAGTAACATTTTTACCATGTATTTCCTTCCTAAAGGTCCTTTGTTATGAATGTTTTCACCCAACAAGCTTATGTTTGACGGACCTTCCCTTGCTTCTTCTTCTTTTTCCTCTTCACTAGCAGTTGATACATCTTCATGTCCTCTTTTAGCTTTTACTTCATATAATTCTCTTATACCACTATAGTCTGGTGATTCTAGCTCTCTTTCGGGTTCTCCGCCGGTAAAACCACTATATGTAGAGGATTCCGGGTCTTCGTCACTAAAATCTTCTGATTTTACATTTTCTCTTTCAAACTTTGTAATAGGTGCAACTGCATCTCCTTCCAAAACGGGTTTAGCAAATTTTTTGTTTAATTGTTTCAAGGGTTCAGTAATAGGTTTAAAAGTAGATTCAAGAAATTTCTCCCTTTCGCTAATACCTAATTTTAATGCTCTGTTTTTATCTCGAATAGAATCACTAAGTGATTTTATTTCCTTTATTAACTTTTCTTGGTTAACCATGTTTGTAGCAAGACGTGTTGTACAACAATGAATGTTTTACATCATGATCAGTGTATTAGTATAAATTTATCAAATCCTATCCTGTATCGACCATTGTTTAGCGGTTGTTCCTTCATAATTGTTAAAAACCCATATTTTTCAGCCCAAGCCTTTCCACACAACTCTTTAAATCGTTCAAATGGCATATCCGCACTTACATGGTCATAATATATGTGTTTTAGGTTGGTTTCATCCTGTTTAAATACAATTAACATGTTTGCATTGTCTCTAATGAGCTGTTTCGGTATTTTGCTGTAAGTTTGACCAATATAAATGCTATCTATGTTGTTATGTCGACCCATGGCGAAGTAATTTCTTATTGTATTTTGATTTTCACAAGATACGTCGTCAAATATGAATACTGAGAATGGTTTAGCCTCTTGCGGTTGCATGACACTCTCGCTCGCGTTGAATTTAAAATATTTAACTTCAGGCACATTATTGAGTATTTGTTCCAATAACTGATATTTTGGTTGTTGTAGTGACTTTGAAAATACATATAAATTATTAAAACGTAATCCTTTAGGGTTTGTAATCAATTGAATACTACATTTGTTTTTCCACAATTGGAAGGACCGGTAACCAGACAACGCACCGTGTTTGGTAACAAAACACCGTGTTTCCCAGTATTGAATTGAGAACCATCCACTGTGAGTTCATCTATATTATTAATAGTAAAATTGTCTTTTTGCGGTATTATCTCCATCCTTTGTAATGGTTCAACCCAAAATGATGCTCTATCATTATATTAGATCCTTTTTAGGTATCCAAGAATCTTCCGTTTTATTAAATCCTAACCATCGTACTTTAACCTTATCCTTTTTTCGTTGCAACACCTTTTCAACTAAATATACATCACCTACTGTTGATTTTAACATTTCATGTCCATAAACCCTCCTTCAAGCAATTGTCCTTTATTATCTTTTAAAATGTAAGTTTCTGGTACTGTAGGTTGCACCTTAAATACGGTAAATACCTCATTTGTCCAGTTCGGAAGATATCTTTTACTGAATACACCTTTGTATTTGCTTATTCGCACTTTATCACCAACATTAAACCTTTTAGGCTTTAGTTTTTCAACTTTTGGTTTAGTATTCATTTTTATACGTTTTAATACAAGTTTTTCATTTTTATTAGTCACTTGGCTTGGTTTCATACCGATAGTTCTATGAAACTTGTTATTGTAATCGCTTATAAGTTTTGGTAACATATCAATCCATACGTGTGATCCTCTGTTGGAAAACATCTTATACATGGCACCTTTTAAAGTTCTGTTAAATCTTTCAATTATTGATGCTTTTACCTCTGAATTAGTTGAGTAATGGTTAATGTTATGTTTTTTCATTAAATTTGCAAATTCCTTATTAAAATATTCTTTTCCATCATCAGTTTGTAAATGTTTTATAGTATGTTTGTCTCTTTGTATAGCTGTTTCCATTGCTTTTGTAACACTTTTGCCACTTTTATCTTTTAGTGGTAAAGCATCTGCCATTTTTGAAAAACAATT